>JACGWL010000120.1:0-23748 GCA_034509725.1 Sesamum angolense
GACTGTCATGATTCCTTAATTTCGAGAACTAATTTCGTACTATCGAAAATGAGAATTCTAGTCATACGGACCAAGCCCTAAGAGGCTTTCATATGATGATTCCCACTAATCAGTTAAGTCAGTCGACTACCTTACCAACTAACTCATTAAAATAGCATAGACGACCTCCATTTCCTGCCGATGAAATATGGTTGCAGCACTCAGTGCAGGTCTCTATAGAATTCTCGATGCCCTATCTCGACGTCATCAACTTGGAATATTTTAGACCGACCCTCAAGATCGGGTTTCATGGTTTCCAAACCTATGCGTAACCCAACTTCACGGGTTTAAACTTTCAATCTGTGGGTATTTTGTTGTGATATTGAAAGCCCATTCAATATCACTAGTAAGCGCAACGAAACACAATAGCAACTTGATGAATTCTTACACTATTCATCAATTTTATATTATTTGATAAAAATTGGCGAATGACAAACAAGCAATCCAATTAGGTTTTGGTCACCCATTCCAACAATTTCTCACTTGAACATTTAGCCAGTTGTCCATGTCACTCACAACCTTCTGAGTATGAGCAATCTACGCTACCAACTCAATTTTGTGGGTCTACTTTATTTTTTGCTAGAGCTACGAGGTCCAACCGTGTATTTTCTGCACCATTGATGCCTGTAGATGGTTGTAATTTAAGATTTTTCATGGATCTTGTGATGATATCTTGGGCCCAAAGGCTTTAGCTCTAACCTTGTCGTTTGCCTCCAAACCTACAACTGGCTCGGCTATGCTAGTCACCACACCCATCAATTGGATGTGATTTTTCAATCCAAACAACTTTTCAAGACCGACTTTTTATAGTCATCCAACATTTGACTTTTTAGGACGCGACATCTGCTTGAAATCTTTTCAAGCTACCATGCCTTTCATCAAGTCGCTTCTCCAAACTCTCCTACTTCAACCCTAGCAAATTTTTTGTTTAAAAAATCAGCAGATTTCGTCCAGGGTCTTCCCTCCAAAATTCAAAAAACCACTCTTTGTGAGTAGAAATGACATTTCTTTTTTTATATTAGTCATTGTGGAACGTCGATCCTACGTGCATATAATAAATAATCTTTCACGCTTTAGAATACATTGTAAGTAAGAGTAATATATAAACCAGTTCATTACATTAATAAAAGGAAAGATAAAAATAAAAATTTATCAATTATGTAAATTTTGAAAAGTTGAATAAGTTAGTTGAAAAGTTAAAATTGAAATGAATCAAAATAGAAATTTTTATTCAACACATAAAAATTTGGCTTCCATTTTATTCAACACATAAAATTTTTTCTATTTTGATTCATTTCAATTTTAATTTCATAATTGAGGATAATAATTTTATGCAAAATACATATTTAATCCAATTTCTAACCAAAATTACCAATTTTACAGGAAAAAAACACATTTTTTCCCTTTTTTTTTTGCTTGGCCACAACGCAAATATTGTCATACTCTATTTATCGCGGCTTTATGCTATAACTTTTCATTCTTTTCTATTAAATAATTTAACAAATATTTTTTTTACTACTAGAGAAATAGAAAGTTTTAATAAACTTATAAACAAAATTCTCTCAACTAAATATAATAATTGAAATGTATTTCTTATTTGAGCACAAACAACGATATAATATACCAAGTATGGACATGTAATTTTATTTGACTTGAAAGTACATTGACTCCCTTTGAGTGATTTATTCAACTTTTCTTTGTTTACTTTTTTGTGAACAATTTGAGTTGTGATTAAACAATTTCTTAAATATCTCTACATTACTCCAAATGTAGCATGCGCTTTTACTTCCATAATGATTTGAATTGGGATGAAATGCTTGAATTGGTATCTTCATAACTATTTGAATTATTATTTTTTTTAATTTATATAAATTGGTTTAAATATATATATATATATATATATATATATACATTTTTGTCCTTAATTATAAAATTAAAATAAAAATAATTTTTTTTTTGTGTTGAATAAAATTGCAGCCAAACATATGTTATAGACAAGATCCCTCCTAATTTTTTCTCCAAAATTGGGTTGATCGTTACCTTTTAATGGTCTACCCAATAGAGGGTACTTAAGCGGATGAAAATTAAAAATTTTTGGTACCAAATTTGATAACTTTCGGGTACTAAAATTGAAAAAGGGGTATACTTTGAGTACAAAAAGTAAAACTATCCCTATTTTTTCTAAATCCTCTCAATGGTATATTTGTTTTTTATTTATACATAATAAAAATTATAAAGTTAACAATCAAAAGTTGGGCAAAATCTAATTTTTTTTTTTGTGCTGTTAAAAAAGGCCTTTTTTGTTTTTGATACCATAAAATACAAAACAAGCCTTTTTTTTTATCCCATGTTAACGGTAGAGACCATGCACCTCGCACTTGGCCATTAATGGCCGTTAACTCCTATTTAATGGTAGAAAAAGATAATAAAAAATGTATATTTTGGTACTATAAAAGAAAAAATATATATTTTGACCAACTATGACCACGAAATATAAGAAATTTTTCTTTTTATCTTTACAAAAATAAAAATATTAGAAAATTTTATTTTAATATATATAATAAATAGTTCTAACATTATTTTTTTTTAAAAATTAGATAACTTTTAGGATCTATTTTACTATTTTTAAAATTAAATTATTATTTAGTATAAATATATTAATATTTGAGCACAAACTATAAAAAGTAAAACTTATTTTTTGAATAAAAGTATTAGATAAATTGTTTCTATTAAATAGTAAATTAATTTTAATATTATAATAATTTAATTTAAAAATAATTAACAGATGCTAGAATTTATCTAAAATAAATATAATTATAAGTCGTAAACTATTTTATTATACATCTTACAATGAAGTTATTTATTTTTTTAATTTTTTAAAAATAAAATTTTATTTCTTATAGTTTATGGTCAAAGTTTATTAAAATATTTTCAAATAAAATAAAAATTATATTTCAAAAAATAATAGTTGCTACAATTTATCTCGAATGCAAATAAGTTTAATTTAAAAGTTAATGTATTATTTAATAAAAAATTATCTAATACTTTTACTCAGAAATAATTTTTTTAGTTTTTATAGTTTGTGTTCAAATATTAATATATTTTTAGACCAAATATTAATTTAATTTAAAAAATAGTAAAATAGATCCTAAAAAGTATCTGAAATAAAAATAATTATAATTTCAGAAGTATTTATTATATATATTAAAATAAAATTTTCGTAACTTTTATTTTTGTAAAAAATAAAAAAATTCGAATAGTTCGTGGCGAAAATTGGTCACAATAATTTTTTTTTCTTTTAATGGTACCAAAGAACCACATTTTTTTTTTGTACCATTAAATTATAGGAGTTAACGGCTGTTAACTGCAATGTGCAAGGCACATGGCTTCGGCTGTTAACTTTGGATGAAAAGAAATGTGTGCTTTTGTATTTTGTGGTACCAAAAGCGACATTCAACGCAATTGTGGTACCAAAAATAAAAATAATTTTTTTAACGGGTCCAGAAAAAGATTTTACCCATCAAAAGTTACGCTTTTACACATATTCAAAATAAAATAAAGGGAAAACAAATTCATTTCTCAAATAAGTAGACAAAGAATTATTTTAGTTACAACTGTGAGAAAAAGAATAAAATCAATAAAATCTTCTATTTTAAAAATATGTAAACTATACTATAATCAATTACTATAAAAGTTATTATTTTTAGAGCACTAAGGCCACCTTTACTTTGACTGATTAGCCATGATATCATGGCTAATCACCCTTTATTTTTTATTTATTTTATTTTTTAATCAACTCGTGATTAGTGCCTCAAACTCAGTACATGGTGTGATTTTTCCATAACATTAATGACAATTTATTCACATCACCCAAAGTAAAAATGACCTAACTAGAAAACCTGATGACAAATAAAAATAAAAGTTAATATTAAATTGACAACATGTTCGCAATTATTAAAGTGGTAGATAAGGTTAATATATTATTAATGATCAAGTTTAATTACTTAAATATTCAAATTCATGTATCTTAATATTATTTATACAATATATAAGATGTATTCTCACATTTTATCAACTTAGTAATGTCAGACACCCAACTAATTTTGGCACTTGATTATTAAATTTTATTTAGTTAGAGTGAGAGAACAATACAAATTTTAATTTTCACTCGAGTACAGATATATGAACAATCACATCCTCATTATTCTCCCTTTCCAAACACATCATTCTTGCAAATCTCAAATTAATAATTTAACCTTAATCAAGATTTTGACTCTACATTATTAATTTTTTAATTAGAGGTGAATTCCGCAACAATTCTCTTTTTAAATTTGACATTCATAACCTTATTCAATACAGTTTTTAGTAATGAAGGCAAGTAATGTTTCAATGTGATTAAATTTTTGGAGAGATTCTATCATATACGTTGTTGATAAAAGTTTAAGGGTTCGTTTCGTTCAATTCAGAGAAAAGGAGAAGTAAGAGGGGAGGGGAGGGGGAGGGAAAGATAATAGTTTTTTTTTTTTTTTTTTCAAGTTGTTTGCTATGATTAATTATAAGAGAAGTAAATCTCAAATACTTTTCGTAGAAGAAAAGACTAATTTTTGTAATTTTACTTATTATCCCTTTCTTTTTATTTTATATTAAAAAATAAAAATGTTAGTTTTATACTAAAATAATTTTAGTGGATAAAAAATTTAAAAACTTTTTACTAAAATTATGTGTCAAACAAGAACAAAATGGTTTTTTTGTTAATAATAATATTCATCAAAATGAGTAATAATATTTATTCTAAACTATTTGATTAAATAAAATAAAAATTAATATTAATGATCGATGACGTAGTAGTTTTTCAAGCAATTTGCTTTTCATTAACTAAAATTATTTACCAGTAATATCAGCGGAAAGGAAAAAAGAATTAGAGGAATATTATATATATATGAGTAATAAAGTAAATATAAATAAAAAATATTTTTTGTTTGTCTTTTCACCTTTATACTTTTACTTTTCCATCCAATTTTGAGAAAAATGAAATTGAACCCCTAAAGGGATTTTATTATATACATTCAGTTTTATTTCCCCTCCAACTATATTCTCCCTAACCAAATACCAAAATTTTTGTAATGCATCCACATTTTCATCCGAACCAAATAAATCCTAAAGGTTCGTTTGATTCAAGTGAGAGGAAAAGGGAAGCGGAAGGTAGCATCTAACAATTTGTTTGGAACAATGATGAGATCTCAGTTCATTTGCTTGTTCTATTGCCCCGTTGTTATCGTAGAAGACAACTACTGGCTCAGTAATGCTAGGTAATACACTCAACTTTTGGATGTAGTTTTTCATCCAAACCACTTCCTTAGCTTCTTGTGAAACTGCTATGCATTCAGCTTCTATGGTGGAATACGCTGTGGTAGCTTGCTTGGAACTATTTCAAGCATCCACACCACCATTTAGATTGAATATAAAACCCGATTGAGACATGGCATCATCATTGTCCAATTGGAAACTAGCATCGCTATAGCATTTCAGTATCAATTATCCACCACCGTAGATCAAGAACATATTCTTAGTCTTTTTGAGGTACTTGAGTAGGGCTAGCTGGAGCTCATCATTGCATGCCCCCCTTTATAATAGATTTAAAAACAATTTTTCTTGTTTCAGGAGTAGCTATTGAAATGGCTGAGGAACGCACTTTTTTCGCATCCCCCTCAACTGCCTTCCAAATCACGTGCCTCTTGAATCGTTGCGTAGCCTACAACTTCTACATCATAACCAAGAGTTTCAACCCCATCCAATCATCCATCGCTGAAGATTGCCAACGCAATATTCTGAAAACTTATTCCTGCTACTGCACTGGAAGACTCCAAACATTGTCGTCGTTTCCTACTCAAATGGAACCGTCTTAACTCTGAAACATCTTGGAGGTGTGCCCCAAACCCTAAGGATCTTGCCGTAGAAATAGTTTTTCAAATCACCAAGGATAAAGAACTCTGCTTCACACATTTGTCTCCTGTTCGCGTGCAGGGTGGCGCCTGATCTCCGCCCTTATATCTCCGTGCCCAAATGTCCTTAGAATGACTTCATACTTGGCGGATAGCATCCCCACACATGAAGGAAGTTCCCATACGAACAATATTACAATTGCCAATCAGTAAGAGTCTCTGCTCGATGGACGTGTGCGCAGTTCGTGCCGGCCGGCATCGATAAGCCGCCCGCACATCCTCCGCAAGTCACTGTCGGCTGTCTTGCCCAAGGAACGGCCAGTGATATTATCCTCCACTCAATCCGTTGACGTCCTTGTTAACACATACACAAAGGATTGAAGTGTATTCGGTGCCCAATACTCTCTCTTTAGTATCATGTGACACTTAAACTAACCTCATGCTCTTTCGAGCGCTTCGTCTGTCAAGTGCCCTTCAACACCCCACGTGATCTCTCCCCACAAATGGTGCATCTGATGCACCTAATATCATCATCTCAATACAAGCGAAAGTCCGTGTACTTTGTCGAGTTCTTGGCATGGTCTAAAGTCGTTGTATCGATGATAATATCGGTAGGTATAGTTCCATATCGATCACGGCGTATCGCAATATTATCGGGTGATACGAAACAAATATCATAAAATGCTTAAAAAATTCAAAAAAGAAATAACAAACTTACAAAAAAAAATTTAAGTATCACAAATTACTATATTATATAACAATAAAAAAATTTATCATATCAAACATCATAAAAATGCGTACGATAAATAAACATCATGCCACTGAAGTCTGATGACCATTGTTTTTTAACGAGAGCTATCAATACATCTCAGTTGGAAAATTTAATTTAATCCAAAAATTACTCTACTTTTTGTTATTTGATCAATTTTTTTGGTTCTTGATTTCTAATATTTCACTATCACGGCAACTTCAACCCCCAACCTAGAGGATTTCTATCACTATGATATAGGAGGACCTCAACTTGGGCAGCTTCTAGTATCACCAAAATACTTGAAACCAAGCCATTAACGGCCAAGATTGAAAAGAGAACCTCATGAACAACAGCTAGATAACCTGAGCAGAGTACAGCTTCGTAGCAACCAGATGAAGGAGAAGTTTTTTAGCAGAAGTGTCATTCCTATTTTACGTTTTTTTTAGTTTAAGTTAGCACTTTTTATTCAGCATTTTTATTTCTCCTCACTTATAGAAATGTGCTGACACTTTTAGTATAACACTTCTCCACCTAGCACTTTATCACCTTGAGCGGGCAAGAGCTTCCGAGCTTCTTGCTTTTCTGCAGCAGCTTGAAATTCTGCTCCTTCCATGGTTATCTTGTACACTCCTTTCACTTCCGATTCTTTGCAAAGATCTTCTTTTTAGCCTGTGAAAACTCCAAAAATCGATAGATTATTTAGATTATTTTACATTATTTTGATTTAAGGCGCTGATATCGTGATGACGCTCAATGGCTCAGCATACTAGGGCCACCCCTGTCTGACTATTGTACTCCGTCTATACAATTTTACCACGACAGCAAACTCGTTACACTATCGGGGAACAACTCCATAACTCCTTATGTTACATTTTCTCAACTCCTTCGTTGCATTCAAAGTTCGAACTGACTCCATTTCTACCCTGTTTTATCTCTCTGTTTAGCCCCTCATTTCACATTCACGGTATCGGCGTGTATTGTTCCACATCGATCATAGTGTAATGAGATATTATGGATGATACGAAGCAAATGTGTTATACAATACTTAAAGAATTCTAAAAACATTAGTAAAATTATAAAAAATGATTAAGCATCACAAGTTACTATAAAATATGACAAACCAAAAGTTTTATATTATCAAAGGGTGAATAGCAATTTACTCTCCTGTGATCTTGCAAAAGAGCAAATTACTCCCCATAAAATAAAATAGCAATTTACCCATGTGCTTTTTAAAATGAAGCAGTTAATAAATGACCTCTTGATGTTCATAGTTAGATGATATTCTTGCACCAAAAATATAATTGTTTTTATCTACAACAGTTACAAAATATTAAATATATTATAATATTTTAAAAGCCAATTCACGTACTCATTTAATATACTTTCAATAATACTACGTGGTAATAAAAGAAAGATATAATAATCATTATTTTTAGTATACTCAATAGTTTTTTAATATATAATTATTTGTAAGATAAAAAATAATTATAGTTCATGTGATACGTTTTTGAAATGTGTTTAAAATAATTTTTCTATAAGTTAAAGAATAATTTTTCTGTAAGTCAAAGAATAACTTTTACAAAATAATTATCTTCTCTAGTCACTAAATTAATTTTTATACATATATTATTTTTCAAACGTTGAATCAAATATATCCAAGACTCCTCAATTA
This sequence comes from Sesamum angolense, assembly GCA_034509725.1. Classification (NCBI taxonomy): domain Eukaryota; kingdom Viridiplantae; phylum Streptophyta; class Magnoliopsida; order Lamiales; family Pedaliaceae; genus Sesamum; species Sesamum angolense. Next base: position 8,405 of record JACGWL010000120.1, read on the forward strand.
GGACATATATATATTTTTTGGTATAATTTCACTTCATACCAAAATATACCCATTTTTCAGTTTTAGTACCTCAAGTTACTGAGTCATCAGACTTGGTCCTAAAGTTTTTAATTTTCATCAACTTGAGTACGTTTCGTTAAGTTGACCGTTAAAACAAACGGTCAACCCATTTTTTTTGAAGGAAAAATTAGGCTAGAATTTGTCTATATAAGGCATGTTTGGCTTCTATTTTATTCAACACATAAATTTTTTTCTATTTTGATTCATATCAATTTCAATGTCATAATTGAGGACAATAATTTTATGAAAAATACATATTTAATCCAATTTCTAACCAAAAATACAAATTTTACAAGAAAAAAGCACATTTTTCCTTCTTCTCTTTTTTTTGGTTTGCCGCAACGCCAATATTGTCATACTCTATTTATCGAGGCTTTGTGCTATAATTTTTCATTCTTTTCTTCTAAATATTTAACAAATATTTCTTTTGCTACTAGTGAAATAGAAAGTTTCAATAAATTTAGGGAAAATTATTTTTTTAGTCCGTTAAGTATGTCCAATATTAGATTTAGTCCAGTAACTATGCCCATTGTTTTTTAAGTCTAGTAAGTTTTAATATTTTATGAAATTTAGTCCTCCGGTGGTCGGATTTTTTATTTTTGGCCGGAAAAATGACATGTCATTCCAACTGGATATTTTTTGAGGAGTTGGCAGACATGTTGGGAATTTTTAAGCTTATGTGGCAATTGAAATGAGGTGGAATTTTTCTTCAAAATATTTTAAAATATATTATAATTTATAAAATTAAATTATTATTTAAAAAAAAAACCTCCCCAAACCCCACCCCCCACCCCCCCGGCGCCCCTGTTTCCTCCCCCCACCCACTGTCGCCCCTCCTCCCCCTCCTCCAATCGCCCCCGCCCCGCCCCGCCCCGCGCCGCGCCGCCCCGCCCCGCCTTCCCTACCCTTCTCCCCACCCCAGGGGGCGACGCCAATCGCCCAATTTCTGGTCGGGACGACTGGCGTCGCGTCGCCCACAATCTGGGCGACGGCTTCGCCCAGTGGTGGAGGCGACGCCGTCACCCAGAGGTGAGGGGGGCGGGACGCCGTCGCCCAGAGGTGAGGGGGCGGGACGCCGCCCTCCTCCTCTGCGGCGGCGGGCGGTGGGCGGCGAGCGGCGTGGAATTTTTTTTATATAAATATTTATTAATATTTTATATAAATATAATTAATATTTATTCGTATAAATATTTAATTTGAAAAATAATTTTTTATATTAATATTGAATTATAATTTAAATTTGCAATTTAAAATTACAAAATTTTAAATTTTTATTATTTTTCTAAAATTTTTGTATTAAAATTAAGAAAATTTAGGTTTTCAAAAAAAAGTTAAAAATATTTTTTAAAAATAAAGAAAACTGATTTACTTTTTTTAAATAATAAATAATATAAAAAAGAATTTAATATTATATATAAATCGCCCAGTCAGCTTGAGGCTTATGTGGCTGCACACATGGCTACACACATGGGATATTTGGCCGGACACTAAGCAAGAAAATGACACGCGTGCAATTTCCGGTGAAAAATTCAAAGTTGGCTGGAAAATTACATAAAAAACCCTAATTCGGACTAAATTTCATCATAGTTTAAAATTTATTGGACTTAGAAAAAAATGGACATAGTTATCAGACTAAAATTAATATTAGGTAAACTTAAAGGACTAAACAAATCTTTTTCCCATAAATTTATAAACAAAATTCTCTCAACAAAATATAATAATTGAAATGTATTTCTTATTTGAGCACAAAACAATGGTATAATATACCAAAGTATAGAATGCAATTTTATTTTGACTTAAAAGTACATTGACACCCTTTGAGTGCTTTATTCAAATTTTCTTTGTTTACTTTTTGTGAACAATTTGAGTTGTGATTAAACATAAGATTCTATTAGTTTTCTTAAAGTATTTACTAGGTAAATCATGTAGCGTGAGCTTTACTTCCATAATGATTTGAATTGGGATGAAATGCTTGAATTGGTATCTTCATAACTATTTGAATTAGTATTTTTTTATTTTATATAAATTGGTTTAAATATATATATATTTACATTTTTTTCCTTAATTATAAAATTAAAATCAAAATAATTTTTTTTTGTTTTGAATAAAATTGCAGCCAAACATATCTTATATAGACAAGATCCCTCCTAATTTTTCCTCCAAATTGGATTGACCATTTTCTTTTAATGGTCAACCTAATAGAGGGTAATTAGGCGGATGAATATTAAAAACTTTGGGTACCAAGTCTGTTACCTTAAAAAATTGGGGTACTAAAACTGAAAAAGGGATATACTTTGGATTCGGAAAATAAAACTATCCCTATTTTCCTAAATACCCTCAATGGTGTATTTTTTATTATTTATACATAATAAAAATTATAAAGTTAACAATCAAAAGTTGGGCAAAATCTTTTTTTTTTTCAGTCCTGCTAAAAATGGCCCTTTTTGTTTTTGGTACCACAATTGTTGGGAGTATTGCTTTTGGTACCATAAAATACAAAACAAGCTTTTTTTTTTTTTTTTTTAGAAAAATAAAACAAGCCTTTTTTATCTCATGTTAACAGGAAAGACCATGCGCCTCGCACTTGACCATTAATGGCCATTAACTCCGATTTAATGGTAGAAAAGAATAATAAAAAATATATTTTTTGTATCATTAAAAGAAAAAAATATATTTTGACCAACTTTGACCATGAAATATAAAAAAAAATTCTTTTATTTTTATAAAAATAAAAATATTAGAAAAAATATTTTAATATCTATAATAAATAGTTCTAACATTATATATATTTTTTAATTTTAGATAACTTCTAGATCTATTTTACTATGTTTAAAATTAAATTATTATTTAGTATAAATATATTAATATTTGAGCACAAAAGATAAAAAGTAAGATTTTTTTTTGAATAAAAGTATTAGATAAAGTGTTTCTATTAAATAGTAAATTAATTTAAAATTATAATGATTTAATTTAAAAGTAATTAAAATATGCTAGAATTTATCTAATATAAATATAATTATAAGTCCTAAAGTATTTTATTATTTATATTAAAATGAAGTTATTTATTTTTTAATTTTTAAAAAATAAAATTTAATTTCGTATAGTTTATGGTAAAAGTTTATTAAAATACTTTCAAATAAAATAAAAATTCTATTTAAAAAATTAATAGTTGCTACAATTTATCTCGAATGCAAATAAGTTTAATTTAAAATTTAATGTATTATTTAATAAAAATTTATATAATACTTTAACTCAAAAATATTTTTTTTAGTTTTTATAGTTTGTGCTCAAATATTAATATATATTTAGACCAAATACTAATTTAATTTTCAAAATAGTAAAATAGAACCTAAAAAATATTTAAAATAAAAATAATTATAAATTTAGGACTATTTATTATATTAAAATGAAATTTTCCTAACTTTTTCATTTTTGTAAAAAAATAAAAAAAATTCTAATAATGGTACCAAAGAACCTAGATTTTTTTGTACCATTATATCACCATTTCTTCGCTTGCAGTTCTTGTAGTGCTTCGAATCATCCAATAATATCTCAATACACTGCGATCGATGTGAAGCAATACTCGTCGATACCGCGAATTTAAAATAAGCTGAACACAGAGATAAAACAGGGTAGCACGGGAGTCAGTTTGAACTTTGAATGTAATGAAGGAGTTAAGAAAATGTAACATATTGGGGTGTTACAGAGTTGTTTCCCTATCATGTAACGACTTTGCTGTCGTGGTAAAATTGTATAGATGGAGTACAATAGTCAGATAGGGGAGGCCCTATTGTGCTGAGCCATTGAGCGTCAGCACGAAGTTAGCGCCATGAATCAGAATAATGTAGAATGGAAAGTTTGTGACTCTATAATGTGATAGAAACATCTGAGCAAAAGCCCAAACAATATATGACTCCCCCTTACTTACTAAAATAGGGAAAGAAACAGTAATTTTAAGCCCCAAAAACTCGAGAGCATGGGTGTGGATGATATTGTGTGAGATCCCCAAGTCAATCTATACCAAGATAAAATATTCGGGAATGAGACCCTATAAACGCAAAGTGCTGGGGGAGTTGGAACTGGATAAGGAAACTCGCGACAGTTGGAAGTGAATGTGATCTAGAGGTTGTTCAGGTTAGAGAAAATTTGGAGGAGGCTGGGGTGGAAGATAGGACCCAAGATCAGGCATGAGAGGGGAATCCAGTGGGTACCATTAGCTAAAATTGTTTTGCTTTGTAGCGGTCGCCTAGAGCAAACTTGTCATCACAATTTAAACAAAGACCCTGGCCAAACGCTCTTGCATTTCCGCTGATGATAAACGATGAATGGGAAATGGAGGCTTCAGAGATAGAGTTGGCAGCAAAAGGGGTGGCCGTGAGGTACTAATAGGGTGAGTGGCGGCCATTGGATGTGGACATGAATCATGGAACTCAGCCTCAAGGACCTTAGCCGACCCAAATGCTTGACTAATGTAGGAGGGTTGTAGAACCGAAAGCTCATGTTGAATGTCATTGTGCAGGCTAGAGATGAAATATTGAAGAATTGACTCCAACATTAAGCGCATTATTCAGTTGCAGAGATGTTAAAAAATCCAATAGAAATCCGCCAAGGAACTAAGTTGACGAAGTTTAGACATGGCTGCTTTGTGATTGTCATAGGTCGAGGGACCGAAGCCTAGTTTAAGGGAACAGATGAAAGCATCTCAAGAAGAAAGTTGTCTGCTCATATGCATCCATTTGAACCAGTTGAGAGCATCCCTATCATGTGAAAAGAAATCATGTCGAGATGTTGGTCAGACGAAACTTGACAATAAGCAAAGAACTGCTCGGCTTGGAAAACCAATCGAGAGGATTGTTGTCATCAAACTATTACATTAGCAATTTGGGGTGTTTGATAGAGGTGGATGGAGGAAGTGGAGGATGGAACGGAGGAGTGGAGGTGGCGGAACTGGCGACGATAGAGAAATTTGAAAAGGTGGCAAAACAGTCGAAGAAGAAGCAGAATGTTCGATATTTGTTGCTGAACGTTCGCAAAGACAGAGATGGGGGACTTGTTCCTTCGTTTCATGGATGTATGGAGCTCGGCCACATGTTCAATGAGGGTATGAATAGCTTCTTCAAAAGCTTGGGTAGATTTAGGAGGCATAGTAGGTGTGGCGGGGAAAAATAAAAATATTTTTTCATATACTAGTCGAGGTGGCTCGTTGTTCAAGTGTGTATATAATAAATAATTTTTAACTTTTTAAAATATATTATAAATGAGAATATAAATCAACAAATCACATTTCTAAAACAAAAAAAAAAAAAAAAAAACTTAATGTATTAATGGCACGACAAATAAATTAGTGTAGTGGTGTTAAAATAATGCGATCACTTTTAAAAAAAAAAATAGTATTTACAACCATATTATATTATTTTAAATTATTACCACCAATGTTTCTATCTCTTTCTTAGTTGGATGAATGAACTGGATAACTTGTTTTTCTATATTTAAATTTAGTTAATTAACATTCGTAATGCTACATTAATTTACTTTACTTAGATTTCAGTTACACTTTTTAAATCATTATTCAATTAGTTAATGTTTTACTTGATTAAAAAATTTAATATAATTAAATTAAATGCTTTGGCCATTTAATTTCCTTCCAAATATAATATTTTTTTATTTGATTATACCAAATATGCTTTTAATTAAAATTACTTAATCAATTCTTTGATTACGCTGACAATGATACATCGATTAAGCTATGTAATCAATTTTTAATGAAAATTAAATCTTTGATGAAACATGCTTTATTGTATTTAAATTTCAGTTAATTTTTTTAAATCATTATTCCATGTGTTAATGTTTTATTTCATTAAAAATCTTAATATAATCAAATTAAATTCTTTGGCCAATTAATTCCTTCAAATATAATATTTTCATTTGCCTCTCTTACTCTTCCACAAAATCAAACATATATCCATTATAGTATAAGTTGATTATACCAAATATTCTTAATTAAAATTAATTAATCAATTCTTTGATTAAGCTCATGATCAATAAATATTGTCTAAGCTAATTGATCAATTCTTAATTAAAGTTTATTCTTTGATGAAGCCTATTTGTCTCTAACTGTCTATGGTGTATGATTTTAGAATTAAAATTATAATTCTTTAATTGTATCATAATTGTATCACAAAATTAATGTGCCCGGAGATATCATCAAATTGATAATACAAATCATAATTGTATCATAACATTAATTCTATTTTTTAAAAACTAAACTTTCATTATATATAAAATAAATATAATAAACAAAAAATAAATATGATCTTTAGAAAAGAAATAAAAATATAATTCATTAATTTAAGAATAAGTACGGAAAAGAAATAAAGTTACGATTGATATATTATTTTTTATTTAAATATATGTTAAGAATATTTATTTTTTTATATGTAATAGGGAAGATGATCAATTTCAAATCTTAGATCAAGCTAGAAATTTGGAGAAGAAGTTTACATCACATATTAATTTGAAATACATACTTTATTGATTACATTGTTACATATTTATGAGTTTTTGAAATTTACAATAATATGTCTGAACTTAAATAATATTATTAAAGTAGTTGACATAGTGGTTCAATTGGTATTAGTTATGTTTCAACTTAACTTTTTATAAATAAAGCATTTCTACAAACTTATATGATCCAGATGTTTTATTATGAAATATTTAGCAAATTTTTAAATAATAATTTTGAACTTATACTTTTATTTATTTATGTGTTACATTTGTTAATTTTATATGAATTTATTTAACATCAATGAGTTTTCTTATATGATTCTCTTTTTTTTTTTTTAAGTTTGTTTGGTATCATTATTAAAAAAATACTTCCCCAGTATATTAATATTGCAAAACATTAACATATTTATAATAATTAGGGTTAAATATACTTTGCAACCCTAAACTATGTATTTTATCTCATTTGCACCGCTAAAGTATGAAAGGTAACAAAAACACTCCTGATAAAATAATTTGGTGTTGATAAAACAAAAATACCCTTCTCTTACACCCCTATACTTGATAAAATATGTTTTATTAAAGTATCTCCCCCAAACTATGTTTAGTGATTTAATATTCTACTCATATTTTATTTTAAAATAGTATTATAATTTATATTTTTTATAAATTATAAAACACAATAAATATTTATAAGCTCAATATATGCAAATATATTTCACAAAGTAAATAAATTATGTTAAAAAGTATGTCCACATAATAAAAATATATCATATAATTACTTTAAAAAATATAGAATATTATGTATTAATTATATTATACATTTGCATATTTAGAGTATATATATGTCTGATGTAATATTTTAAATTTAAATTAATAATTTATTTTTAAAATATGTTCAATGTATACAATTATGTAAATCTTTTACCAGTTGTGTAAAAAATATAAAAATTTTAAATTTATGAAATTTATACATATTCTATACTCAGTATAAAAATTATAAATTTTGGGTGTGTTTATTTTAAATTAAAAATTTTATAATAATTTAGATTAAATTTAGGAGGATGATTGTAATAGAGATATTTTAGAGGTGTAAATAATAAAGGCATTTTCGTCATAAAAAATTAGTGTTTATCATGAGGAACCAATTTATTATGTTTTATAGTTTAGGGGTGTAAATGCACTTTATGCATAGTTCAGGAATACAAAGTGTGTTTAACCCTTATAATTATTACATTTATATATAATAGCTTCCACAAAAAATAATTTGCTAGCAATTTTAACTGTCTACAAAATATCATTCATATAATATATAATATTTTTTTAATGATAATTAATTATAATAAATTTAAATAATCAATATCAAATATTAAATAATTTTTCATTAAAAAATTATATGTCCATGCAATGCATGGGTTATATTACTAGTTCACTTTTAAAATTATCTAATTAGGAGTATAGACGAAAAATTGGTGTCACGGTGTAAATAATCAATATTTATGAGTAAAAATGAAGTTTTCTTTTTATTGGTAGAGATATAGACATAGATTAGTATAGATAGATAATATAAATATATAGATGAGAAGAAGAATTTAAGGGTGACTGAAAATATATAAGGTATATTTTTTAAAATTCAGAAAACCACTTTCTGTGAGTAGAAATGACATTTCTTTTTTTGTACTAGTCGTTGTGGAACGTCGATCCTACGTGCATACAATAAATAAACTTTCACGTTTTAAAATATATTGAAAGTAAGAGTAAAATGTATAAACCAGTACATTATATTAATTAAAAAAAGAAAAAAATAATAATTTATCCATTATTTAAATTTGGAAAAATTGAATAAGTTAGTTATTTTATCATGAATGATATTTTTTACTTCACAAAAATTGACACGGTGGTGTGGAGGGACTTTTTATTTTTATTTTTATCTTAGTGCAGATAATATAGATAAAGAAGATTTTTTGCTGGAATTTTTTCTCAGAGTTTTTTTATTTTTCACATTTCGTATATCAACCGGCTTGAATTGTATTTTAACCAAATTCTTATCATAGAGACCAAAATGGTAACTGCCCCTTCGGTGTTGAATTGAATCTATTCATCCACTCCCAAAACCATTCATCTTACTTTTCGTGTATGGTAGATATGAGTCGTCAATGAAAATTTTTAGTTTGGAGCTGGCTCGTTTAAATATGAATCAATTATATCATAAGTAAGTGTAATATATTTATCGTATGATCAGTATATAATTTAACCTATTTCATAAACTTCATAACCTATCAATATTATGACAACAAGATCTCTCATGCGCTCTGAGATGGTTTAAACTCATTAAATCTATGATCATAGGGAATGATTGTGAGGGAAGGAATTTCCTACATTGATCAGTAGAATAAAAGCATTGCGAGTATGATGTAGATGCCTAATCAAGGATAGGAACCAAAGTCGAATTCCATAATCTAGACTAAGTCCGGGAGACGATTGACAGTAGAACTGTACCCGTATAAAACTCGAAGCCTGATGTTCGCGCATAATTCACCTAGTCTCTAGTGCCATGGACTGTTGCTAGACGACCACCCATGGTAACGAGCTATTTCTAGTTATGGCATAATTAGAAATAACTAATTAAATTGAATTTAATTAATTATATTGATCACAAATGGCTAAATCTAGCTCAGGGTAAACTTAAAGTAATTTTGAATTAATTTCAGAAAGTAGAGATTAATTTAATTAGATTAAATTAATTTCTGGAGGAATAAATAATTCGATCATTTATATAAAAATCCAAGGGTCGGATTTTCCTAAAAATTAATTAATTGGGTTAGTTAATTTTGGATTTTACGCCTTTACATTACTTGCATTAATTTAGTTGACTTGATTTAATTTATGGATTGGATTAATAATTTAAAAGAGAGAGTGAGCATGAGTTTTTTAATTGGATTAAAAGTCATGGACTACATTAAAATCCAAATCCATGACCTAGTTTGACGTTGTCTCGATCAAAGAGAGATGCCTCCTTTTGGAGGGAAGACCTGGACGAAATCTGCTGATTTTTTAAACAAAAAATTTGCTAGGGTTGAAGTAGGAGAGTTTGGAGAAGCGACTTGATGGAAGGCATGGTAGCTTGAAAAGATTTCAAGCAGATGTCGCGTCCTAAAAAGTCGAACGTTTGGATGACTATAAAAAGTCGGTCTTGAAAAGTTGTTTGGATTGAAAAATCACATCCAATTGATGGGTGTGGTGCCTAGCATAGCCGAGCCAGTTGTAGGTTTGGAGGCAAACGACAAGGTTAGAGCAAAAGCCTTTGGGCCCAAGATATCATCACAAGATCCATGAAAAATCTTAAATTACAACCATCTACAGGCATCAATGGTGCAGAAAATACACGGTTGGACCTCGTAGCTCTAGCAAAAATAAAGTAGACCCACAAAATTGAGTTGGTAGCGTAGATTGCTCATACTCAGAAGGTTCTGAGTGACATGGACAATTGGCTAAATGTTCAAGTGAGAGATTGTTGGAATGGTGACCAAAACCTAATTGGATTGCTTGTTTGTCATTCGCAATTTTTATCAAATAATATGAAATTTGATGAATAGTGTAAGAATTCATCAAGTTGCTATTGTGTTTTGTTGCGCTTACTAGTGATATTGAACGGGGTTTCAATATCACAACAAAATACCCACAGATTGAAAGTTTAAACCCGTGAAGTTGGGTACGCATAGGTTTGGAAACATGAAACCCGATCTTGAGGGTCGGTCTAAAACATTCCAAGTTGATGACCTCGAGACAGGGCATCGAGAATTCTATAGAGACCTGCACTGAGTGCTGCAACCATATTTCATCGCAGGAAATGGAGGTCGTCTATGCTGTTTAATGAGTTAGTTGGTAAGGTAGTCGTCTGACTTAACTGATTAGTGGGAATCATCATATGAAAGCCTCTTACGGATTGGTCCGTATGACTAGAATTCTCATTTTCGATAGTACGAATTAGTTCTCGAACTTAAGGAATCATGACAGTCTCATGCATACGAAGACTGTATCTTGGATCAGGCAAGTGGTGATTGTGCAGTAGACATAGTCATCATAAGCTTTGTCCAGTGCAGTCGGTATATGTAGCGAGCATAACGAGATCTCCTGTGCGCTTTGAGATGGTTTAGACTCTCAAGTCAATGGCCATAGTGATTGATCAAGTGGGAGAAGATTTCCTATAACAATCACCTAGTCTCTAGTGCCATGGGTTGTTGCTAGATGGTCACCTATGGTAATGGGCTATTTCTAGTTAAGGGATAATCTGAAATATTTAACTAAATTAAATTTGATTATTGCGATTTTTAACACATGCCCAAATCATTCATTCCAATTGATTTAAAGGATATTATTTATTTTGTATTCAAGGAATTAATTTAATCTAATTAAATTAATCTCTACCTTTCAAAATTTATTTTAAATTAATTCCATCATAATCCGGTGATTATGGTGTGACTCTTTTGATTCACCCTCAACAAGAGTTAGGCATGTGTGGTCGCCACAATTAATTAAATCCAATATAATTAAGGTTAAACATCATTTTTGGTCCCTCAACTATGCCACTTATTCACTTTTGATCCTTCATGTTCTCTCCTCATTAGACTTAGTCCCTCAAGTTTATATATTTCATCATCTTTGGTCCCTTCCGTTAAGTTTTCGTTAAAACTAACGGAATTTAAAAAAAAAATAAAAATAATTGTTTTTGCTGCCCAAGGGTTTCGAACCCAAGCAATTGAGGAAAAATTTGCCACTTTTACCACAAAACCAAGTCCACCATTTGATTATTTTTAAGATGTTAGATACTTGTGCTATTTTGTTTGTTTTTTATTTTAATTTTTGTTAGGATGGTATTGATTATGTTGTTGATTTTGAGATTTTTCAATATGATTTTGAGATGTTTTAATTTGCAATTACGTATATCTAATATTTTGTTTGTTAAAATAACTAAATGGTGTATTTGGTGGAGTGATAAAGATATTGAATTGTTTACACAATGTCTTGTGTTTAGGTCTTCTTAGTAGCTAAACAATTTTTTTAATTATATAAGTGTTAAGTATTATTTCTTTAAGAAAATAATCAAATGGTGGACTTGGTTTTGTGGTAAAAGCGGTAAAGTTCTTTCTCAATTGCTTGGGTTCGAAACCCTTGGACAGTAAAAAAATTTTTTTTTATTTTTTTTGAAAATTCCATTAGTTTAACAGAAACTTAACGGAAGGGACAAAAATGATTAAATATATAAACTTGAGGGTCTAAGTCTGATGAGGGGAAAACGTGAGGGACCAAAAGTGGATAAGTGGCATAGTTGAGGGACCAAAAATAATGTTTACCCTATAATTAATTATTTTTGATAATATAAATATGTAGATGAGAAGAAGAATTTGAGTAGTGGTGACTGAAAATATAAAAGGTATATTTTTGAAAATTCAAAAAACCACTCTTTGTGAGTAGAAATGACATTTCTATTTTTATATTAGTCATTGTGGAACGTCGATCCTACGTGCATATAATAAATAATCTTTCACGCTTTAGAATACATTGTAAGTAAGAGTAATATATAAACCAGTTCATTACATTAATAAAAGGAAAGATAAAAATAAAATTTTATCAATTATGTAAATTTTGAAAAGTTGAATAAGTTTGTTGAAAAGTTGAAATTGAAATGAATCAAAATAGAAATTTTTATTAAACACATAAAAATTTGACTTCCATTTTATCCAACACATAATTTTTTTTCTATTTTGATTCATTTCAATTTTAATTTCATAATTGATGATAATAATTTTATGAAAAATAAATATTTAATCCGATTTCTAACCAAAAATACCAATTTTACAGGAAAAAAAGCACATTTCCCCCCCCCCCCCCTTTTTTTTTGCTTGGCCACAACGCAAATATTGTCATACTCTATTTATCGCGGCTTTATGCTATAACTTTTCATTCTTTCTTTAAAATATTTAACAAATGTTTTTTTTGCTACTAGTGAAATAGAAAGTTTTAATAAACTTATAAACAAAATTCTCTCAACTAAATATAATAATTGAAATGTATTTCTTATTTGAGCACAAACAACGATATAATATACCAAAGTATGGACATGTAATTTTATTTGACTTGAAAGTACATTGACTCCCTTTGAGTGGTTTGTTCAAATTTTCTTTGTTTACTTTTTTGTGAACAATTTGAGTTGTGATTAAACAATTTCTTGAATATCTCTACATTACTCCAAATATAGCATGCGCTTTTACTTCCATAATGATTTGAATTGGGATGAAATGCTTGAATTGGTATCTTCATAACTATTTGAATTATTATTTTTTTATTTTATATAAATTGGTTTATATATATATATATATATATATATATATATACATTTTTGTCCTTAATTATAAAATAAAAATCAAAATAATTTTTTTGTGTTGAATAAAATTGCAGCCAAACATATCTTATAGACAAGATCCCTCCTAATTTTTTCCTCCAAAATTGGGTTGATCGTTACCTTTTAATGGTCAACCTAATATAGGGTACTTAGACGGATGAAAATTAAAAATTTTGGGTACCAAATTTGATAACTTTGGGGTACTAAAATTGAAAAAGGGACATACTTTGGGTACAAAAAATAAAACTATCCCTATTTTTTCTAAATCCTCTCAATGGTATATTTTTTTATTACTTATACATAATAAAAATTATAAAGTTAACAATCAAAAGTTGGGCAAAACCTAATTTTTTTTGTCCTGCTAAGAAAGGCCTTTTTTGTTTTAGGTACCACAATTGTGGCAAGTGTTGCTTTTGATACCATAAAATACAAAACAAGCCATTTTTATCCCATGTTAACGGTAGAGACCATGCGCCTCGCATTTGGCCATTAATGGCCGTTAACTCCTATTTAATGGTAGAAAAAAATAAAATGTATTTTTTTGGTACTATAAAAGAAAAAGATATATTTTGACCAACTATGACCATGAAATATAAGAAATTTTTCTTTTTATCTTTACAAAAATAAAAATATTAGCAAATTTTATTTTAATATATATAATAAATATTTCTAACATTATTATTTTTAAAAAAATTTAGATAACTTTTACGATCTATTTTACGATTTTTAAAATTAAATTATTATTTAGTATAAATATATTAATATTTGAGCACAAACTATAAAAAGTAAATTTTATTTTTTGAATAAAAGTATTAGATAAATTGTTTCTATTAAATAGTAAATTAATTTTAATATTATAATAATTTAATTTAATAATAATTAAAAGATGCTAGAATTTATCTAAAATAAGTATAGTTATAAGTCATAACTATTATTATTATATTTAAAATGAAGTTATTTATTTTTTTTAATTTTGTAAAAATAAAATTTTATTTCTTTTAGTTTATGGTCAAAGTTTATTAAAATATTTTCAAATAAAATAAAAAATTATATTTAAAAAATTAATAGTTGCTACAGTTTATCTCGAATGCAAATAAGTTTAATTTAAAAGTTAATGTATTATTTAATAAAAAATTATCTAATACTTTTACTCGGAAATAAATTTTTTATTTTTTATAGTTTGTTCTCAAATATTAATATATTTTTAGACCAAATATTAATTTAATTTTAAAAATAGTAAAATAGATCCTAAAAAGTATCTGAAATAAAAATTATTATAATTTTACAAGTATTTATTATATATATTAAAATAAAATTTTCCTAACTTTTTATTTTTGTAAAAAATAAAAAAATTCTAATAGTTTGTGGCCAAAATTGGTCACAAATTTTTTTTTTCTTTTAATGGTACCAAAGAACCACATTTTTTTTTCTACCATTAAATTATAGGAGTTAACGGCTGTTAACTGCCACGTGCGAGGCACATGGCTTCGACTGTTAACTTTGGATGAAAAGAAATGTGTGCTTTTGTATTTTATGATACCAAAAGCGACATTCAACGCAATTGTGGTACCAAAAATAAAAATAATTTTTTTAACGGGTCCAGAAAAAGTTTTTACCCATCAAAAGTTACACTTTTACACATATTCAAAACAAAATAAAGGGAAAACAAATTCATTTCTCAAATAAGTAGACAAAGTAAAAATGAATGAATAATTTGATATATTTAACAATGTATATATATTTTGAGAAGATATATGTTAGTAAGAAAATGGTGAAGAAGAGACCAAAACAAATCTTGGGCCACTTTGTCAGCGTCACTTTCGACAAGAGTTTTCACCATCGACAAAAGAAGAGAGAATTTGTCACTCATTTTCTCTCTGCTCTTGCGTTTTCTGATCAAACTTTGACCTATGAAGCTTCATCTTTCTCTCTTTTTCTTTAGCTTGATCCCTTTTCATCAGAATGAGAAAAAAAGATAGTGATAGAATTACAGTGTGGTTATACCCCTCTATAATGCCTAAACACAATTATCTTAACTCCACTTCTTTAGTCTCTTGCTCTCCCAACTGTATTTGAGTAACTTTATTTTTGACATATTCACACCGATAACATCGGATATTATCGACGATATTACCAAATACAAGTGATAATATCATTGTATCAGTGATAATATAAGATAACATCTATATTATTGGTGATATTTATCTATGATAATATAGAATAATGGGCATTTTTATTGGATCGATTAAGGACTTCCTCCCCCTCTGCCTCTGCCACAAGACCATCATATACATCTTATTCCACAACAAGCTCTAGTTAACATAAAATGCATGAATACCTACATACACAAAAATAGATTATGGCTGTGATTATTTCTGAG
>JACGWL010000121.1:0-10460 GCA_034509725.1 Sesamum angolense
AATTTTGCCATAACCCCCGGGGTCTACAATGATCATTTTGCTCATAAACCACGGTGGCTAAGACAGACAAGTGAGCACACCGAATAGTAATATGATAGTGTATAAACTGTACATCCAAATCTAACACATGCACATCAAGCAGTTCATCATCCCATGCAAGCCAAATACGGTTACCCGGCCCATTATAATCAGTAAACCAAGACCAATGTGGTAAAAAATTTTGAATACGCGACACATTAACAGCAGAGACTTGAGTTTCTAAAAGTCCAACGAATTGTAACCTGAATTCGGATACAAGCTCCTTCACCGCCACTTGATGGTCTCGTCTGTTCAAACCTCGAACATTCCAGATGCCTGCATTCATCACGTAACAATAGGCAAGGGGCTGCTTGTAGGACCCCGGTCAGAAACACCTGCATCATCATCAGCGAACAATAAAACATCAAACGGATTATACACAACAACCGCTTTCCCCTTATCGATAACCTCGTGATGTGGAGCTCCATTCGCATCCACCCCAGCTCCAACCTCCCGTGCTACCGAAGGCTTTCGGTCCGCACTCTTAGTCACGTCAGGCCGGCTTACCGGCGGTTTGTCAATCTTTCTAGCATCCGGGCATGCAGACGTCAGAGTGTCCTAATGACATACAATTCTTGCATTTCGGTGGCACCCACTCATACTCTACCTCCACCTTGCATGGTACTTCAGTTCCGTCCTCCCTCGCATCATAATAATGAGGTGCTTAGGTAGAGTTAACGAAATATCAAGCATCACACATACACGAGGAAAGTCCAGTCTCGTGCATGCCCTAGTGATGATATCTTGATATAGCGGCCGGCCGACCCCGCTCGCCACCGTACTGAGTCCATCATCGGTCTAAAACTCGATCGGTAAGTGGCGAAGCCTAATCCACACCGGGACTTCTGTATGTTTATGTTTCCGCAAAACCATGCCCGGCTCCCACCATTGAAGAACAATCGGTTGGCCTTGAAACAACCAAGGACCCCCTTCGATGACCTCCTCCATCGCAATTTCAATCTTAAATTGAAAGAAATAGAAACCATTAGACATTGCCGTACCCGTCTTGACAGCCAGCCAAACCGATCGTACATACTCGTTAAGATGATGATAATATAGTTTCCGGCCTAAGAAATATCCGCCGTATTATCCACCGGCGTGATCCCTCACGAACAACATCAATAGACGGCCTTACAACAATTTCACCATTTTGAATACTCGGATTCACATAAGACAACGTTTTCCTAGTCGAATTATTAAACGACGCAGCAAATTTATCACAAGAAAAATCTGAACCGGGGGTTTGTAGTGGTACGTTACCGATAAAGATTCTCGTCGAAGGCATCGGGCTTTGAATTCGGTAGGAGCAGGGACTGATTCCGCAACATTCCGACGTGGCTTCGGACTATTCAACGACGGCTCCACCCCCTCACGATCAGCAGCAGTCACGGCGGTCTCGGACTGCTGCACAGCGCTGTTTCATCGGCCTCGGACTACTGGACAGCCGCAATAAAATTCTGGCTTGCCGGTGCTACTGTGGTCACCAGGATAACGGTCGGCGTCGGCCCGGCCATGAACAGCGGTGGCTGTTTCGTGAACGGCGGCACAGGTATTGGTGTTGGGTCGCCATGCTTCAATGGTGGCGCTGTCCGATTCCATGTTGGCGAAGGAAGACGATTTTCTGTCGGCAGGTTGTGGTCGGCCGGAGAAGACATAACAGCATCGTTCTGTTCGAGAATGTGGCCTGCAACGGGCGGCGATGGGTTGTTCGATGTCGGGGCCTTCATTTCCGAAGAGGACGAAACCTTAGTTCCCCAAACGGTGGCGCCTCCCAAGGCGACGAAGGGGCCGACAATGGCTCTTGACTCGGCCGTGAAATGAGCACTCCATCAATGGCAGAGGTGGGCGGCAACGGCGCCGGTGTGGTGTTGCAATCCAAAGGACGAGGAGGTGTTACGAATTCCAAGGGCTGGGGATGCGAAAAGTCAAACATTACGGCCGCCAACGGTCGTTGCGGCTCCCTAGGCATCATCATCAGTTGCGGCGCCTCGCTTCTCGTAGCCGTCAGCGTCGCACTAGAAGTCAGCGCCGCACTGGAGTTCGGCGCCGCATTTGACGTCGGCGCCGTAGTAGACGTCGGTGCCGCACTGTTGACTATGCTGGCCTCATTTTCGAACGTTGGCAAACGTGTACACCGACGTGCCGGCCTTGAAGCAAATGGAAATGGAGTCGGCCGCCGTGACTGCACTGGCCGGAATCCGCCATGAACGCCCGATTCGAGCTCGCCCCGAAATTTCTCCATCCATTTTCGTTTTAACTCCTTCAGCGCCGACATGGATTCGGAGTCCCCGATTTCAATAACCCTCATAGCAAGTTCGAAAAATTCCTTAAAGTTAAACTCCGATTTGAGCTTCGACATGGAAGGGTCTCTGTCAACCGGTGTGGACATCTCCGGCGCGGCCAAAGACACCATGGTCGCCGTCTTCGAGGTCACCTTCTTCTCCGTCATCCACCATGGCCGCCGGTGCATGGGAGATGTTAGAGCTAGTGTGTGTTTTCGATGTAGTGTGTGTGAGAGAACAGAGAGAATTTTCATCCATTCTGTGTTAAGACTTTGAAACCAGTCTCGTAAAGTCCCTACTCATTTTATTACTCTAATTGAGCAATGTGTTTCAACAGCTTCATTTTCGATCTCGCTGAATGGTTCTATTCACGGTTTTTTCAAAGGCGGGCGGGGACTTCGACAGGGTGATCCTATATCACCTTATCTTTTTGTGTTGGTAATGGAAGTCGGAAGTGCGCTGCTCAGATACAGAGTTCAAAACGCTACTCAATTCCAGTACCACTAGAAATGCAAAGATTTGGGACTAATAAACTTATGCTTTGCTGATGATGTTTTACTCTTTTGTAAGGCTGACATTCCCTCTATTAAAATACTAACAGATACTTTGAGTGAGTTTGCTACATTTTCAGGTCTTAAAGTTAATCCAGCAATGAGCCAGATCATTTTATCCCGGTGCAGCAGGCAACGCAACAGCTTTGGACTGCGTGCAAGAAGGATCTTTGCCTATCAAATATCTAGGTATACCTTTCACTTCTTCTCGACTAACGCTTGCTGATTGCAGGCCTTTAATCGACAAAGTAGACACCAGATTAGCAGGATGGAACCATCAGAATCTGTCCTATGTTGGACGGCTTCAACTCATGAAATCAGTCCTTAGCACATATATCGAATTTTACCTAAAGGCGTTCTGAAAATGCTGGAACGAAAGATGAGAACTTTCCTTTGGCAAGGACCATCGGGAGGGGGACAAGCAAAGGTAGCATGGACCAGATTTGCAAGCCGAAAGCGGAAGGAGGACTTGGTATGCGTAGTCTCGTTATCATGAATCAAGCACTTATTCTGAAACAAATGTGGCGGATTTTACAAAATGATGGTTCATCGATATGGGTGGATTGGATTCAGCGATATAGGCTTAGACACTCAACACTTTGGATATTCAATCGTACAACGGGTTCGTGGTGTTGGAAGAAGATGATCAAGTTGAGACCGATTCTCCAAAGAGGTGTTAACTACAAAGTAGGCGACGGCTCATCATTTAGTCTTTGGCAGGATGTTTGGCATGAACGGGGTCCCCTTTGCCTAAGTTATCCACGAGGCATTGAGGTCACGGGACTGTCGTTATCCTCTACACTCTCCAGCGTATTACAGCGGAACCAATGGTGCTGGTTGGCTGCGACAGATTCAGACATTGCAGAGATTGTGTCACTGTTACCTCCGATGAATCCTTCAACAACGGACACAATCTGTTGGAGAAGCAACTCAGGTAAGTTCACACTGAATTCAGCCATTCTACTCATTCAGCCACCGTCCCCACATGCTCATTGGCAAGGACTGCTTCAAGGACAATTCAAGATATCGAGGCACGGGTTTATTCTTTGGTTAGCTATCTTGGAAAGCTTTCCACCATGGAAAACCATGGTACCAAGGACTGAAAATGGCTGTGTTCTGTGTGGTGGACAGTTTAGTGAGACCCATGATCATTTATTTTTCAAATGTTGGTTCTCAATCGATGCTTGACTATCCTCAAACACAAGGTTAAATTTCCATGGCCTTACTTGGAATGGCAGAGGGCATTATGAGGGCGAGCAAACGATTGCGAGGCACTCACTTAGTTAATGCGGCACTACGAGCAACTTTGGCGGCCTTAGTTTATCATATTTGGGCTGAAAGAAATAGCAGAAAATTCACAGCAACATCGTCTTCAGCTGAACTCATCTCGAACAGAGTATTAGAAGACATTCGAATGCGGATAATGGCTGCGGATGTTCCTCCGAGTTTACAAACTAGATCTTTGTATAGGATTTGGAAACTAGCATGGCATTAGGGGAATGATATAGTTCCATGTCCAGGGGCAATTTTAGTTCTTTAAAATGTCCAACAATCCATTAATGCAATTTAATTCCCAAAAAAAAAAATTTGCTAAGTGAAATAATAACTACAAGTTAGTCAAATACGTAAAGCAAAACTTTCTTAAATAAAACCGTGCAAAATAGCAGAAATAAAAACTGTCTCTGAATCTGACGAACCTTGACCCAGAGGTAAGTCATAACCCATAATCCTCTGTGGTAAATTTGCTAAGTGAAAATAATAACTACAAATTAGTCAAATACGTAAGCAAACTTTCTTAAATAAAATCGTGCAAAATAGCTGAAATAAAAAACTGTCTCCGAATCTGACGAAATTTGACCCAGAGGTAGGTCATAACCCATAATACTCCGTGGTAAATTTGCTAAGTGAAATAATTACTACAAGTTAGTCAATTGGTAAGATAACTTTCTTTATAAAACCTTGCAAAACGCTAAAAATAAAAACTTCTCCGAATCTGACGAAACTTGACCCAGGGTAGGTCTTAACCCATAATACTGCATGGTAAATTTGCTGAGTGAAATAATAACTACAAGTTAGTCAAATAAGTAAGCTTTAATGAAACCGTGCAAAATCGCTGAAATAAAAACTGTCTCCGAATTTGATGAAACTGACGCAGAGGTAGGTCTTAACCCATAATAGTGCTTGGTAAACTTGTAAGTGAAATTATTTGAGATCATCTCCCAGCTACCTCCAACACAACCTTCAGCAGCAGACAGAATCTGTTGGATCAGCAACTCGGGGACAGTACACGTGCAGTCCAAAATTGCTCATTCAGCGCCGACTAATCCCCGGGTTCATTGGCATGGACTGCTTACAAAGTAAGTTTAAGAGACTCAAGACACGGGTTTATCCTTTGGTTGGCCTTCTGAAATAAACTCTCCACCATGGATAAACCTTGGGTCCCAAGGGCGGCAAATGGGGTGTGTGATGTGTGATGGACAATTTAATGAGACGCATGACCACTTATTTTTCCAATGTTGGTTTTCAAGACGATGCTTGACCATTATGAAGAACAAGGTTATGTTTCAATGGCCATATTTGGAATGGAAGCAGGGCATTACTTGGGCAAGCAAAAAGTGGCGTGGTAATACTTAGTTAATGCGGCATTACGAGCGACTTTGGCAGCTTGGGTATACCATATTTGGACTGAGAGGAATAACAGGAAATTTGCAGCAACATCGTCGTGTCAGCGAAATCCATCTCAAACAAAGTTTAGAAAAAGTCCGAATGCTGATAATGGCAGCCGAACTCCCTTCAAGCTTACAAGCTAGAATTTTGTAGAGGATTTGGAAATTAGCTTCGTCATTTGAGCAATAGGGTACTATTTGTAAAGCCATGTACACTTCTTTTTTAATGTAATTACCGTTTACCAAAAAAAAACTTGGTAAGTGAAATATAACCACAAGTTGGTCAAATACGTAAGCAAACATTCTTGAATAAAAGTGCAAAATAGCTGAAATAAAAACTGTCTTCGAATCTGACGAAACTTGGCCCAAAGGTAGGTCATAACACCCATAATACTCCGTGGTAAATTTGCTAAGTGAAATAATAACTACAAGTTAGTCAAATACGTAAGCAAACTTTCTTTAATAAAACCTTGCAAAACATCTAAAATAAAAACTGTCTCCGAATCTAACGAAACTTGACCCAGGGTAGGTCTTAACCCATAATACTGCGTGAAAAATTTGCTAAGTGAAATAATAACTGCAAGTTAGTCAAAATAGATAAGCAAACTTTCTTTAATAAAACCTTGCAAAACAAGCTAGAAAATTAAGAGAAGTGGTTATTTCCGAATCTGACGAACCTTGACGGGGCGCGACCTATCGCGGTCTAAGTAAGCTGGTTCCCAGAGGTAGGTTAATGCAACCGCATAATCTTTTGTGGCTAAATTTTCTAAGTGTATATAATGAATAAGCTACAATTAAAGTCAGAGATACGTAGGCGAGAGGAGTCGCTTTCTTAAGAATAAAATCGTGAGAATAGCTGAAATAAGAGTTTGATCATTCTGACGAGAGAGTTTGACCAAGAGGTAGCGCTTTAACCCATAGTACTGTGTTGACGTGGGTAAATCTTTCCTGAAGGTGGAGAGAGGAGTGGAGTGACAAGTTAAGTCAACGATCCTCGTACGTCCGAAACTTTCTTTAATAAACACTTGCAAAATTCAGCTAATGAAAACTATCTTTTCTGTTATTGGGTACGGTGATGCCTTGGTTTCAGATTTTTTCGCCCCATTTCCTGCTGTACGGACGTGCGTGCCTACGGAACCTGTTATCACGCATAGATCCTGATTTGGTACACGCAGCGAAGTTGAGATTCATGTTTTGGATAAGGATGAGTGATTCCCTCACATAATCGACTTTGTCGCGGGGCTCGTATCATTGGGGTGATGAATGATATTACTTGCCCAGGTAGATGTTTTTTAGTGTAATAAGTCGACCGAGGGACTTACAATGCGATTCGTGCTCCGTGAGCTGACTGGGTGCGGATGAAGGCATACATACGGTCAGAATGGGATTTGCGGTAGTGGCCCGTAGCTTTACACGTGATGTGGATTCTACTAGGACATCTTTATTGGTTGATTGAGGAGTGTGGTCACTATCCTATGTTTCTCTCAGTTTGCAAGGAATGGGGACCTCACGTTTATTCAAAGGGTTCATGGGGTATGTCCGACCCCCGGCGATGGGTGTGCTATTTCTCGAGTTCCTTTGCTTTATGTGTCTGATTATGCAAGGGAGGTCCTGGCACGCGTGATGGTTTGCAAGGTACAACCTTATTGACCAGAATGATGGATTCTCCTTTCATTGCGCGCTTTGTAAGGAGATTGATTGATTATTCAGCTATGCTTCTGCGAGTGGACCCCTCTTGATGGCTAGTTTTGCGATGAAGTTCGACGTAGCTTCAAGTCCGGATATCTTCGCCATGGACTAATGTAATTCACCAAACTCTCCGAGATGTAAACTAGCCCACAAACGCATGTCAGCTCAAATCTATCACTGGGAGCTGGCGCTGCCCGCGCCGGCTCTCGGAAGGGGGGGCCCCACGCCGCAAGGCCGTGCGTAGGGGGGGTGCTGCCCCACCCACCTGGGCCGCGCGGGGCGGCGCCGGCCCCGTCGTGCGGACTCTTGGGTGGTCGTAGCCCACTACTTCAACCTGACACGCACTTTGACGGCCGCAGCGGGGAGGTTCCCATGTGCACGGGCCTTGCTGGGTTTAGTCGTCCTACGGGTGGGGGAGCCCGAACGCCCAGCGGTTCAAACACGCGCGTTGCCTCGAGGGAATCGGCGTTACATTCTGACCGGGAACGCGGCCGGCTGACGGCAACGTTAGGCGAGTCGGAAGAACGTTCGGCGGGGGCCTTTCGGGAAAAGTTATTTTTTTGTTTACAGCTGCCCACCTGGAAACGGCTCAAGCCGGAGGTAGGGTCAGGGCTGGAAGAGCAGACGTCGGTGTGGTTCCGGTGCGCCCCGGCGCCCTGTGAAAAATCCGGAGGGTGGTCGCGGCCGTGTACTCATAAGCATAGGTTCAAGGGTGAAGCCTTGTCGATGGAAAATGTGGAAGGGAAGTGGCAAACATGGATCCGTACCTCGGGGAAAGGATGGCTCTGAGGGCTGCGGCAGGGGTCCATTCCGACCGGCTGTCGGCGAACCCTGCTCGGCTGCTCCGGGGAGAGCGTCGTCGGTGCGGCGGGGGACGGACTGGGGGCTCCTCGGGGGCTCCCGGGCGTCGAAATTTAGTCAGAACTGGGTACGGAAAGGGGAATCCCTGTTTATTAAACAAGCATTGCGATGGTCCCCTGCGGATGCTCACGCAATGTGATTTTCTGCAGCTGCTCTGAATGTCAAAGGGAAGAAAATTTCACCAAGCGCGGGTAAACGGCGGGAGTAATCTATGACTCTCTTAGGTAGCCAAATTGCCTCGTCATCTAATTTAGTGACGCGCATAATGGATTAACGAGATTTCACTGTCCCTGCGTCTATTATCAGCGAAACCAAGAAGGGAACGGGTTGGCGGAATCAGCGGGAGAAGACCTGTTGAGCATTGACTCTAGTCCGTTTTTGTGAAATGACTTGAAGGTGTTAGGATAAGTGGGAGCGAAGCGCGAAAGGTGAAATTTACATCTTTTACGTTATTTTATTATTCGTGAATCGGAGGGCGGGGCACTGCTCTTTTTTGGACCAGGTCGCCTCGGCGGCCGATCGGGCGGAAGACATTGTAGGTGGGAGTTTGGTTGGGGCGGCACATTGTTTAAAAGATAACGCAGGTGTCCTACAGATGAGCTCAACGAGAAGAAAATTGTGTGGAACAAGAAGGGTAAAGTCGTTTGATTCTGATTTCAGTACGATACGAAAGTGAAAGGTGGTATACGATCCTTTAGACTTCGGATTTGAAGCCTAGAGGTGTCAGAAAAGTTTACAGGATAACTGCTCTGTGGAAGCAGGTTCTAGCGACGTTGTTTTTTTGATCATTCGATGTCGGTCATTCCTATCATTGTGAAGCTGATTACCAACGTGTTGATTGTTCACAAATTAGGGAAAGTGAGCTGGGTTTAGCGTCGTGAGACGGTTAGTTTTACCCTATCTGATGACAGTGTCGCATAGTAATTCAACCTAGTACGAGAGGAACGTTTGATTGAGCAATTGTCTCGGCTTGGTTGAAAAGCCCAGTGCGGAAGCTCGTGGCTGGATTATTGAAGGCCTCTAGTAGAATCGGGGCTAGAAGACGCGTCGCCGCGTCCGTTGCGACGCGTAGGGGTCGGGCCCCAAGGGCAGTTCGTTGGAGCGTCGGGCGGACGAGCGCGTCGGTCGCTTGAGTACAATTCCATCGAGCGGCGGGTGAATCCTTTTGCAGACGACTTAAATGCGACGGGGTTGTACGGGCAGGTGTTGTGCACGATCCGCTGAGATTTCGCCTTTTGTGTTTCGATTCGTTTCCTCCCCGTTACCTCCGTCCGCGCTCTCCATTTTTGCCCGGAACAGCCGGAGGCTGGGTCCGTCCAGTGTTTATTTTTCACAAGTTCGAAGAAAAGAAATGGGAAGTCCGAGTGGACGTCTTTACTTGTGCGGCGGGCGGTCCTGTCCGTCGTTCTATTCCCAAGGTCCCGGGAAGGGGTCGTGTGCGTAGAGTGGACAAGTCCTTGTCGTTATTTTTTTCCAAGTCCGGGAAGGCGGTCCGTGTGCATCGTACGAGATGGCATCCTTGTCCCCGTTATTTTTCCAATTCCGGGAAGATGGCCAAGTGCACGCCCAGTGGCAGTCCCTTGCTTGTTTTTTTTTCCAGTCCGGAAAGATGCCGCCGCAACAGAAGGCGCCGGAGTCGTCCCGACCGCGCCGGCACGACACGATAGGCGAGACGGGCATGCGTTGCGCCGCGGTCGGCTAGGGGGGCCGCACAGCGCGCGCAGCACGATCGGCAGGGGGTTGGCCCCGTGCGCAGCGGCGGCATCGGCGGGGGGCACGGGCGCCTGAGCCGTCGCAGAACTCGGCAGATCGGTCGCCGCGCCGACGGCGCTTGGGCGCTCGGAAGGGCGTGCGGGGTCCGCACAGGGGGTCTGCGGCGCAGCGCGCGCAATGGCCTGTGGCAAGGGCGGCACGCGCTTGATCGGGGGCCTGGCGGGGCGTTCGGGGTGCGGGGTGGCGGCGCGCGCGCATCGGCGGCTCGCAAGGGCGCGCGCGGCGTCGTAGACGCAGGATGCGCGCTACCGGGCGCTTGCATGGCCGCCTCGGAGGTGCCCGTGCGCGCGCGTCCGACGGGGTCGGCCGGCCGCGCGGCATGGCCGGCCTCGGCAGGGGGCGCGCAAGCGTGCAGACCTCGGCAGAGGTGGCGCAGCGCACGGCCGGGCCTTCGGCAGGGCGCGCGCCCGCGTCGACGGGTGGCTTGCTGCGCGGCTATGCGTCGGCGTCGGGCGTCTTGTGCCGTTGTGCGCCGAGCGTCTCTGCCGTCTGCTGCCCGTCCGTTCGACCGCGGAGGGGGTTGCATGCACGGCATCGGGCGCTGCTACCGGGTTTGCCCC
>JACGWL010000122.1:0-26473 GCA_034509725.1 Sesamum angolense
TACTACGGTTATCCGAGTAGCAGGTACCTATCAAAACAAACATAACTGATTTAATGAGCCAAATTCGCAGTTTCACAGTCTGAATTAGTTCATACTTACACAATGCATGGCTTAATCTTTGAGACAAAGCATATGACCTACTGGCAGGGAATCAACAGGTGAGGGGCGATTTACCTTACACAGCGACCCTCTCCGTCCGCATGGGACCGGCTTTTTAGCGTCGTAGCCCCAAGACGAGCGAGCCGGGACGTCGCGGGGTTCGCGCGCCTCCACGAACCAGCGTAGAAACGCAGTTGTATACGCGGGGCACCCCAGAGGCGCCGGGTGTCCTCGCTACCCACCGTGTTTTCCGCATCCGAGGAGATCGGGGCTAACGAGCCGTTGGGGTCCATACGGTGCCCACGCCCGAGCCTGCGCGCACTGGGCAGCTTTGTGCGCTAAGGCAGAGGATCGTCGTGGGCACAGCGTGTCGGCCTCGACGTTCCGCCCCAACGCGGCGGGAGCGTGTGGTGCATGCCGCGGGTGCAGCATCAGCGAGAAGGGACGTTCGGGAGCGAGGTCAGCAACTGCCTTTCGCAACAGTAAAAATGCAGGGCCACAGGAAACCGACCGGCGCCAAGGGGCGGGAGCGCGCTTGTGGCGACGACTAGATAGCGGCTTGCAGGGGGTTGTTGTCGCTGCCGATTTCAGGGATCCAATCACGCCCATTACAGCGCCAATCACCACTCACGCCGCCCATTACGTACGCATGCCCGAGGCGCACGAGGCCGACGCTCGCCGTCCACGAACGCAATTCAGGCGCTGTCGGCGCGGTACGGCGGGCCAACTGGGCACGTTCGCATAGCAGCGCCGCTAAGTCATCCGCCCCTTGTAGGCACGAAAGATTCGGGACGAAACTGAATTTGGGAATCAGAGGCAGCACAACCGTAGGCGACGCGGACCGGCTCGGCCGTGCCCGGCCGCCGTCGCCGCCCTCGACGCCGTCCACCTTCGCAGGCAACGGGCCTACTAGCAAGGCGCACCCAAAAGCTACCCCAGCCCCCGAGCGGGAGGCTTGCATGCTGGGATTGCCGACGTTTTTGCCAGCCACAAGCGCTACTTGATTTAGGGGCCGGGCGAACGGTACGGCGAACGGGACGGTCCCGAAGCCATGGCGGGGGGTGCCCACCGGGAGCCGACACGGGCCAGGGGGTGCAGGCAGTCGCCGGCCGCGCACTTGACGCCTCCACCTTCGCAGGCAACGCGGGCTAATACTAGCAAGCGGCGGACACCGCTAGGATAGGGCGGCATGGCATCCACCCGCATCGCCCCGCGAGCGGGAATGCACTTGCTATTTGCCACGGGGATTGCCGACGTTTGCCCCGCCACAAAGCTATCGGGGTGAATTTCGACGTCGCCCGGCAGCCATTTTAGGGCACAGGAGCGGCGAGAAGGCACCCCCGACCGGGGGGTTTGGTCGCGATATCCCGACGGCCACCCACATCGGTCCGCTTGTGCGGGGGGAGGCCGACAAGCACAAGCGGACCGCACAACCTTGCTAGGAAACGGGCCTTCGTGTTGGCCGTGCCTTATTTAGCTTTTTAATCTTGGATCGCAGGCTCGCCCCCGACGGCTTGGCCGCGTGCGGACCGTTAATGGCAATCCGGCGCCACACGAAATGCCCATACGCATCGCGCCGCCGCGCAAATGCGTTACCTTGCCCGCCCATTCTGGCGGCCCCGCAGAGAAAACTCGCCGTAAAGCCGCGCGGATACCCGCCGAAACCTGGCCAACACAAGCTCTGAGACGACAGTGACAGTATCGGCAGATGGGCGGAACAGGAAGCGTAGCTTCGATGCCTTCGGCGCTGCGCGAGGCATTCATCTGCAGGCGACCGACGCAAATGTTGTGCCGCGCCTGAGTTGGGCAGCAGCAGGTAACGAAGAGCAACCCTAGGGCCCCGTCCGCGGGAGTGCTGGGGCGAGCCGTGGACTAGTTGCTTCCTCTCACTATCGTGGTCGCCTCACTCGCAGCCGATTGTTAGAGCATATATAACGAGATGCGTCGCGCCCTGACGGAGGCGCCGCACTGCCACAAAGGCGGAAGAGAAGCAGGCCCAGTTGCCGAGAACAAACCAAAAGAGGCGAGTGCGAGGATGTTGGGGAGCACTTGCTTCTCTCCACGCTAAAGAAACCCGACACCCTGCGGACGGTGGTGTAACACCTTCCTCACTACCCATATTCATCAAGCTTTTCCTCAGAATGCCATAATGTAACATCCCGTTCCCAAGTACCATTAGCTTCAGACTCACCCGACCAATGAACCAAGTAATCCGTCCGTCTATTTTTCTTACTTTGGCCCATCGTCCTATGATCAAGAATTTTCCGCACCGTCATCTCAAACTCCTTTCGAATCACCGGTGGAGCACGTTGAGTTTGCTGTCCCACCGTGTCCAGCAAATCCTGATTGAATTTCTTAAGAAAACTTACATGAAAAGTCGGATGAATCTTTAAACAACTTCAGTCGATAAGCTAACGAACTCACTTTACTCATTACCTCAAAGGGCCCGTCATATTTTTGAATCAGTCCCCAATGAACAGACTTGGAACTGATCTTCTTCCAAATTTGCGGGGTCAGTTTCAGCAACACCTGATCCCTGACACCGAATTCCACATGTTGCCTTCCCATGTCCGCATACTTCTTCAATCCACATTGTGCTTTAGCCAAGCTGTCCTTCGCCTCGTCTAACCGCTCCTGTTTGCAAACCGGTAGGCTGCAGGGCACTTTCCACCCGTCTTCTGAACTGATATCTCATGGGTGCATCGTTGGTTGTTACCTATAAGCTAGTTCAAAAGTACTCATACCCATAGCCGACGACTTATGCAATTTGTAACTGAACTGGGCAACGTCCATCAAATCTACCCAATTTCGCTGGCTAGCCGACACATAGTGTCTCAGATAGACTTCTACTAATGCATTCACCCTCTCCGTCTGGCCATGAGCGGAAACAGGGCCACCAGTGGAGACTCCGGGGCCTGTCCAAGTAGTTCCATCATCCGTTGAACCTGGGGCTCCAATTCAGCCACACGATTTCACAATGAAGTTTGGTCTGCCATCCCTCAAACTCCACAGAACCAGCGGGAACCTAGCTCTGATACCACTTGTCACAGGGGTTTTTAACGACTACGAATCTTCTGTCTGTTCCGCCCACTGTGCGGCCTGACTCCGCCCAAACCAGTCAGCCCGTTCCCTCAATCTCACAGCGCTCGTCTTTAGTTTAGATTGAATTAGATTATAGCAAGCCAATGAGCAACACATGCATCAACCAACATAAGCATAAGCAATGCACAACGATTTACAGGACATATTCCCAACCTTGCATTAATCACCATGCACAAATACAAGGAATGCCTCAGGCTTGCACCCACACTCCCATGAAACTCTGATGCTACACAATAAATATAAAACTGTGCAGAGAACAACCCTTAACTGCTGGGTCTAATCAGCCAACCTAACCATCTGGTCAATGCTAAGTCGACGACAGTTATCGGGTAACTGCCTCCCACCACTCAAGCCTTCAGAAACCGTCCATCACTGCCTGAGTGTAACCGCCCTCGTCAGCAAGCCCTGTGCACTGCCGTCGAGCTCCAGCGTACTACTGCCGGGTTCTACACCACGCTGTTGAGTTCAACACGGGCATCTGCCAAGCCCTTCCTCCCACTGTGCGCGGCATGCCTACCCGTGCACACTGCTGCCGAGTGTTGCGCCATGCTGCTGAGTTCAGCGCGCGCATCTGCCAAGCCCGTTCGTCCGCTGTGCGCAGCATGCTTGCCCGTGCACACTACTGCTTGGCAGCCGGATCGATCGTCTGTCTGATTATCCATCACTATGTCGCTCCATTCCAACATTGTCACGCGCTCTGATGCACACGCTTGCCACACCAGTGCTGGACACCAACCCAAAAGGGGGTTACAAACCACCTCCACCAGAAGAACCCGACGCCCTTGTCGGTGGTGTCACACCTTCCCTCACTGCCCAATATTCATCGAGCTTTTCCTTAAACTGCCACAATGTAACATCCTGTTCCCAAGTAGCATCAGCTTCAAACTCACCCAACCATGAACAAAGTAATACGTCCGTCTATTTTTCTTACTTTCTTTCTTTCTTTCCACCTTGTCTAATTGACAAACTAGACAAGTCCTTACATAAGCTTCAACATCCTCCTCCATCCTCGGCCAATAATACCGATGAGAAAACAGAGCAACCATTCTGTCGATCCCGAGATGTCCAGCCCACTGTGGATCATAGGTCTCTCTCAACAAACGACGGCGCAACGTCCCCGTTAGCACAAACACCCGTCCACCTTTGGCATACAGTAGCCCACTGTCAAGCCAATACTTTCGGACCAGACCACTCAGGACCTGTTCCACCAACTTCAAATAACCCGCATCCATTTTAGAGCTCTCCCGATTCTGATCAAGGAAATCAGACTCGACCACTGTTAAGACAGCAACATACTCCTCAACCAGTTTCTGGCTTACAACATCGGCCATATCATTGTGCTTGCTTGGCCGGTACACCCACTCAAAGTCAAATTCTCCCAAAAACTCTTGCCAACGAGCCTGTTTTGGGGATAGCTTCTGTTGTGTTTTGAAATACGTGTTAGCCACATTGTCAGTAACAACAATAAATTTCGTACCTAACAATTAGTGCCTCCACATTTCCAAACAATGGATCACAACCGTCATCTCCTTTTCATGTGTGTTGTACCGTAACTCTGCATCTTTCAGTTTACGGCTTTCAAAAGTAACAGGGTGTTTGTCTTGCACCAACATACCCCCAAGTGCCCGATCTGAAGCATCAACCTGCACCTCAAATGGCTTGCCAAACTGAGGCAGTTTCAACACCGGCTGTGATGAGATGGCTTGTTTCAGTGACCTGAATGCATCATCGCAAGCAATAGTCCACTCCCACTTCTGATCTTTCCTCAGCAAATCCTTCAAGGGGTTTACAATTTTTTAGTATCCATTGATGAATCGCCTGTAGTAATTAGCAAGTCCCAAGAACGAACGTAAGTAAGCCATTTTGGATGGAATCCCCCATTCCATCACTGCTTGTACCTTTTTCGGTCCATCTGAATCTTTCCTTGGTTGATCACATGCCCAAGGAATGTATTTGCTCACAACAAAACTCGCATTTTTCTTTCTTAGCATATAGCTCGTATTCTCTCAATCTCAGGAATACAACCCTCAAATGCTTCACATGCTCGTTTAGTGTTTTAGAATAAATTACAATATCATCCAAGTAAACAATAACAAACCGGTTCAAATACATAATTCATTAGATTATAAAATCATGGCTGGAGCATTTGTTAAGCCAAACGGCATCACTAAAAATTCAAAAGAGCCATACCTCGTCACACACATGGTTTTCGGCTCATCACCTCTAGCTACACGAACCTGCCAATATCCTGACCTCAAATCTATCTTCGTGTAGTATTTAGCTTAAGTCAGCTTATCAAACAAGTCTATCGCATTCGGAATAGGATACTTATTTTTTATAGTAACTTTATTCAATGTTCGATATTCCACACACATTCGCATCGAACCATCTTGCTTCTTTTGGAACAGAACAGGAGAACCATACGGTGCTTTAGACGGCTGGACCAGCCTGGCCTCCAACAGTCCATCCAACTGCTTCCTCAATTTTGCTAACTCTGCAGGGGCCATGCGATAAAGGGCCTGTGCAGGCGGTCGTGCGCCAAGCTCCAATTCAATACCATCATCGATAGCTCGCCGTGGGGGCAACTTCTTCTGCAGTTCAGGAGGGAAGACATCCTTGAACTCCTGCAACATCTCCGCCACCTTGTCAAGAACTTCCTGAACGACATCCGATTTTATCTCAATTAAAGCAACCAGGTAGGTTTGTTCGCCTTACCTCAAACCCGCTTTCACCTGCATTGTCGATATTAAACTATTTTTCTTTTCCGCCGATTGAACGGAATCCTGCAAGTAAGTACCCTGTACAAAACAAGTACTATTCTGATCAGCAATAAACAATCCATTCAGGTAGGGTATTACCATTGCGTTAGCCAACAGCAAAAAGTCCATTCCGAGAATCACATCAAAGTCATCCAAGGGGACAGCCATTAGATAGCATTTGCCTATCCAAGCGCTCACTTTCAGTTTCACACACGCCACACCTTGAATAGGCTTCAGCTCCGAGTTCACCGCCTTTATGCGACTGGAATGCTGAGCGAGAGTGAGTCCCAACTTTCGAATCTCTCGATCAGCCACAAAGTTGTGAGTGACACCTGAATCTAGCATTGCCATCACCGCTTTGCCATTAATCTGCACTCGCACATACATCAATCCATTCTATTTGGGTGGTCATTCCTGCAATGCACTCACCAACTGCAGAGGGTTTACCCTTGTGGATCCACCCTCATCATCATCGGCCTCAGCCACCAAGGCGTTCAACTTCCCTCGCTTGGGACAATCTCGCATGCGGTGGTCTCCGTTGCAGATATAACAACCCTTTTTTGTTCTGTCAATGTTGGGTTGGACGGTCTCCTTGTTTCCCGATCCCATTACCTCCTGGTGCTTCTTTTTCTTAAACTTTCCATCCTTCCACCCCTTGCCAGATTTCCCCTTTTCCTTACCAGAATCTTTCTTTTTCTTTTCCAGATCACAACCGGTAGCAACCCGAAAGTCCACTAACCGATCCGCAGCAGCAATCACAGACGACATATCCTTGACACTCTGACGTCTCAACTCCGTCTGAGCCCAAGTCTGCAGTCCCGATAAGAAATTGAACTATTTGTCCTCCTCGGACATATCCTGAACGTCCAGCATCAAAGAACTGAACTCCTTTACATAATCTCTCACGGTACCTGTATGTTTCGATTTCCGGAGAGATTCCCTTGCAAGCCACGAAGTATTGCAGAGTAAGAACTGATCTTTCAGTTCTTTTTAAAAACGTCCCACGTCTCAATTTTGTCCCGATTCGCACTGGCGTCATTAGACAATGATCCCGCGCGGCATGCTCGGCATGCCTTCTTGCCCTTCAGCATAACTTCACAATTTTCCCACAGTGCAGTATCGCCCCACAACCGCACATCTTAGCCAACGGACCCCAGTGAACGGCTAGAACCCGATAGCGCATCCCACGAGTTAGATCACAAGGTCTCCCTCAACAAACGGCGCGCAACATCCCCATTGGCACAAACACCCGTCCACCTTTGGCATACAGTAGCCCACTGTCAAGCCAATACTTTCTGATCAGACCACTCTGGACATGTTCCACCAACTTTAGGTAACCCGCATCCGTCTTAGAACTCTCCTGAATTTGATCGAGGAAATCAGACTCGAACACTGTTAAGGCAGAAACATACTCCTCAACTAGTTTCTGACTTAGAGCATCGGCCACATCATTGTGCTTGCCTGGCTGGTTCACCCACTCAAAGTCAAATTCTCCTAAAAACTCTTGCCAATGAGTTTGTTTTGGGAACAATGAGGATGCTCGCTTCCTCAATCGCTGATATTACCCGCTTATCTAACATATCCGGCCATTCGCCCACCGCTTTCTGCAATGTTTCAACCCTCGAATTCAGGGTATCCACGAGCGAAAACAGGGCCACCGATGGAGACTTCGGGACCTGTCCAAGTAGTTCCATCATCCGTTGAACCTAGGACTCCAATTCAGCCACACGATTTCGCAATGAAGTTTGGTCTGCCATCCCTCAAACTCCACAGTACCAGTGGGGAACCTGGCTATGGTACCACTTGTCATAGGGGTTTTTAACGACTACGAATCTTTTGTCTGTTCCGCCCACTGTGCAGCCTGGTTCCGCCCAAACCAGTCAGCCCATTGCCTCAATCTCACAGCGCTCGTCTTTAGTTTAGACTGAATTAGATTATAGCAAGCTAATAAACCACGCATGCATTAACCAACATAAGCATAAGCAATGCACAACAATTTACAGGAAATAT
This sequence comes from Sesamum angolense, assembly GCA_034509725.1. Lineage (NCBI taxonomy): Eukaryota > Viridiplantae > Streptophyta > Magnoliopsida > Lamiales > Pedaliaceae > Sesamum > Sesamum angolense. The sequence continues at coordinate 7,971 of JACGWL010000122.1, forward strand.
TCCCAACCTTGCATTAATCACCATGCACAAATACAAGGAATGCCTCAGGCTTGCACACACACTCCCGTGCAACTCTGCTGCTACACAATCAATATAAAACTGTGCAGAGAACAACCTCAACTGTTTGGTCTAGTTGGCCAACCTAACCATCTGGTCAATGCTAAGTCAACGACAGTTATCGGGTAACTACCTCCCACTACTCAAGCATTCAGAAACCGTTCGTAACCGCCCGAGTGTAATCGCCCTCGTCAGTAAGCCCTGTGCACTGCCGTCGAGCTCCAGCGCACTGCTGCCGGGTGCTACGCCACGCTGTTGAGTTCACGCATGCATCTGCCAAGCCGTCCGCCGCTATGCCCGGCATGCCTGCCCGCGCACACAGCTGTCGAGTGCTGCGCCATGCTGTCGAGTTCAGCGTGCGTATCTGCCAAGCCCGTCCGTCCGTTGTGCGCAGTATACCTGCCCCCGCACACTACTGCTTGGCAGCCCGACCGACCGTCTGTCTGACTATCAATCACTATGTCGCTCCATGCCGATATTATCCCACGCCCTGATGCGCCCACCTGCCACACCAGTGCCGGACACCACCCCAAAAGGGGGTTACAAACCACCCCCACCAGAGAACCCGACGCCCTTGTCGGTGGTGTCACACCTTCCCTCACTGCCCAATATTCATCAAGCTTTTCCTCAAACTGCCACAATGTAACATCCCATTCCCAAGTAGCATCAGTTTCAGACTCACCCGACCAATGAACCAAGTAATCCGTCCGTCTATTTTTCTTACTTTGGCCCATCGTCTTATGATCAAGAATTTTTAGCATCGTCTTCTCAAACTCCTTTCGAATCACCAGTAGAGCACGTTGAGTTTGCTGTCTCGCCATGTCCAGCAAATCCTAATGTAATTTCTTAAGAAAACTTACATGAAAAGTTGGATGAATCTTTAAACGATTAGGCAACTTCAATCGATAAGCTAACGAACCCACTTTACTCATTACCTCAAAGGGCCTGTTATATTCTGGAATCAGTCCCTGATGAACAGACTTGGAGCTGATCTTCTTCCAAATCTGCGGGGTTAATTTCAGCAACACCTGATCCCCGTCACTGAATTCCACAGCCGTCTTCCCATGTCAGCATACTTCTTCATTCTACGCTGTGATTTAGCCAAGCTGTCCTTCGCATCGTCTAACAGCTCCTGTTTAGACCGAGCAAACCGGTTGGCTGCAGGGCACTTTCCACCCGTCTTCTGAACTGATATCTCATGGGGCGTCATTGGTTGTTGCCTAAGCTAGTTCAAAAGGACTCATACCCGTAGCCGACGACTTATGCAAGTTGTAACTGAACTGGGCAACGTCCAGCAAATCCACCCAACTTCACTGGCTGGCCGACACATAGTCTCTCAGATAGTCTTCTACCAATGCATTCGCCCTCTCCGTCTGGCCATCGGTCTGAGGATGATTGGTTGTAGAGAACTTCAGCTCTGTTCCCATCATGTTAAATAATGTTGTCCAAAACCTTCCGGTAAACCTGGCATCCCTGTCACTAACAATATCTTTTGGAACACCAAAATATTTAGTAACATTTTTAAAGAACGACTCAATCGTTGTTTCAGCAGGGCAAGCATGGGGCGCAACAATGAAAATCCCATACTTGGAAAAGCGATCAACAACAACCAGAACAGAAGCCATACCATTCACCTTAAGAAAACCCAAAATAAAGTCCATCGAAATAAACTGCCACAGCACCTTTGGAATCGGTAATGGTTGCAACAACCCGACTTCTTTCTTTCTTTCCACCTTGTCTAATTGACAAACTAGACAAGTCATTACATAGGCTTCAACATCCTCCTCCATCCTCGGCCAATAATACCGACGAGCTAAGAGAGCAACCATTCTGTTAATCTCGGGATGTCCAGCCCACTGTGGATCATGGGTCTCCCTCAACAAACGGCAGCGCAACGTCCCCGTTGGCACAAACACCCGTCCATCTTTAGCATACAGTAGCCCACTGTCAATCCAATACTTTCGGACCAGACCACTCTGGACCTGTTCCACCAACTTCAGATAACTCGCATCCGTCTTAGAACTCTCCCGATTCTGACCGAGGAAATTAGACTCGACCATTGTTGAGGAAGCAACATACTCCTCAACCAGTTTTCGGCTTACAGCATCGGCCAAGTTATTGTGCTTGCCCGGCCGGTACACCCACTTAAAGTCGAATTCTCCCAAAAACTCTTGCCAACGAGCCTGTTTTGGGGATAGCTTCCGCTGTGTTTTGAAATACGTGTTAGCCACATTGTCATTAACAATAGTAAATTTCGTACCTAACAAAGTGCCTCCACGCTTCCAAACAATAGATCACAGCCGTGATCTCCTTTTCATGTATGTTGTACGGTAACTCTACATCTTTCAGTTTACGGTTTTCAAAAGCAACAGGGTGTTTGTCTTGAACCAACACACTCCCAAGTGCCCAATCAAAAGCGTCAACCTGCACCTCAAACGGCTTGTCAAACTGAGGTAGTTTCAACACCGGGTGTGATGAGATGGCTTGCTTTAGTGACCTGAATGCATCGTCGCAAGCAAAAGTCCACTCCCATTTCTGATCTTTCCTCAGCAAATACTTCAAGGGGTTTGCAATTTTATCGAGCCCCTGCCTGTAGTAATTAACAAGTCCAAGAACGAACGTAAGTCAGCCATTTTGATGGAATCCCCAGTCCATCACTGCTACCTTTTTTCTGTCCATCTGAATCTTCCTTGGTTGATCACATGCCCAAGGAATGTATTTGCTCACAACAAAACTTGCATTTTTCTTTCATAGCATATAGCTCGTATTCTCTCAATCTCTGCAATACAGCCCTCAAATGCTTCACATGCTCATTTAGTGTTTCAGAATAAATTACAATATCATCCAAGTAAACAACAAGAACTCGGTCCAAATACGTCATTCATTAGATTACAAAACGTGGTTGGAGCATTTATTAAGCCAAATGGCATCACCAAAAATTCAAAAGCGCCATACCTCATCACACACGTGGTTTTTGGCTCATCACCTCTAGCTACACGAACCTGCCAATATCCTGACCTCAAATGTATCTTCGTGTACTATTTGGCTTTAGTCAGCTTATCAAACAAGTCTATCGCATTCGGAATAGGATACTTATTTTTTATAGTAACCTTATTCAATGCTCGATAGTCCACACACATTCGCATCGAACCATCTTGCTTCCTTCGGAACAGAACAGGAGAACCATACGGTGCTTTGGACGGCTGGACTAGCCTGGCCTCCAACAGTCCGTCCAATTGCTTCCTCAATTCTGCTAACTCCGCAGGGGCCATGCGATAAGGGGCTTGTGCAGACGGTCGTGCGCCAGGCTCCAGTTCAATAGCATGATCGATAGCTCGCCGTAGGGGCAACTTCTTAGGCAGTTCAGGAGGGAAGACATCCTTGAACTCCTGCAATACCTCCGCCACCTTGTCAGGAACTTCCTGAACGACATCCGATTTTACCTCAATCAATGCAGCCAGGTAGGTTTGTTCACCATGCCTCAAACCCGCTTTCACCTGCATTGCCAACATTAAACTGTCTATCTTTTCTATCGATCGAATGGAATCCTGCAAGTAAGTACCCTGTACAAAACAAGTACTATTTTGATCAGCAATAAACAATCTATTTAGGTAGGGTATTACCATTGCGTTAGCCAGCAGCAAAAAGTCCATTCCGAGGATCACATCGAAGTCATCCAAGGGGACAACCATTAGATTGCATTTGCCTGTCCAGGCGCTCACTTTCAGTTCCACACACGCCACACCTTGAACAGGCTTCGCCTCCAAGTTCACCGCCTTAATGCGACTAGAATGCTGAGCTAGAGTCAGTCCCAACTTCTGAATCTCTCGATCAGCCACAAAGTTGTGAGTGGCACCCGAATCTAGCATTGCAATCACTACTTTGCCATTAATCTGCACCCGCACATACATCAATACCTTCTATTTTGCTGGTCGTTCCTGCAATGCACTCACCAACTGCAGAGGATTGACCCATGTAGATCCACCCTCATCATCATCGGCCTCAACCACCAAGGCGTTTAACTTTCCTCGGGTTGGGACAATCTCGCATGCGGTGGTCTCCGTTGCAGATATAACAACCCTTTTTTGTTCTGTCAATGTTGGGTTGGACGGTCTCCTTGTTTCCCGATCCCATTACCTCCTGGTGCTTCTTTTTTTAAACTTTTCCATCCTTCCACCCCTTGCCAGATTCCTTTTTCCTTACCGGAATCTTTCTTTTTCTTTTCTAGATCAGATCTGTTAGCAACCCGAAAGTCCACTAACCGATCCACAACAATAATCACAGATGGCAGATCCTTGACACCCTGACGTCTCAACTCCGTCTGAGCCCAAGTCTGCAGTCCCGACAGGAAATTCAACAGTTTGTCCTCCTCGGACATATCCCGAACGTCCAGCATCAAAGAACTGAACTCCTTTACATAATCGCTCAAGGTACCTGCATGTTTCGATTTCCGGAGAGATTCTGTTGCAAGCCACGAAGTATTGTAGGGTAAGAACTGATCTTTCAGTTCCTTTTTCAAAACGTCCCACGTCTCAAATTTTGTCCCTATTCGCACTGGCGTCGTCAGAAACACATGTACGCCACCAGAGCTTCGCATCGCCAGTCAAATACATGCTGGTGATCGATACCTTCTCTGCCTCTAGAATGGGAGCTACCTGGAAATATGTCTCCATATCCCTTATCCAACATATCCGGCCATTTGCCCACTGTTTTTTGCAACATTTCAACCCTCGAATGCAGGGTATCCACGAGCGAAAACAGGGCCACCGGTGGAGACTCCGGGGCCTGTCCCAGTAGTTCCATCATTCGTTGAACCTGGGACTCCAATTCAGCCACACGATTTCGCAATGAAGTTTGGTCTGCCATCCCTCAAACTCCATAGAACCAGTGGGAACCTGGCTTTGATACCACTTGTCACAGGGGTTTTTAACGACTACGAATCTTCTGTCTGTTCCGCCCACTGTGCGGCCTGGTTCCACCCAAACCAGTCAGCCCGTTCCCTCAATCTCACAGCGCTCATCTTTAGTTCTTTAGTTCATTATATTATTGACTCCACTTTTTTGGATAATAAAGTACCACTACTTGAAATTAATTCCTTATTCTACAACATATTTCAATTGTTTTTATATTTATTTTATTAATTGTTTTATTTTAAAATTCTCTATCACTATTTTAAGATTGCAAATTTTCCATAAAAATATACTAGGTAAATGAGTTATCATAATTTAATTATTCATTATATATTAATTATTGATCACAATATCTTTTAATATATATATATTTGAAGGGTGTCTTTTGACCCCAATTGCCCAATTTTAACCAAATTTTAATTTTCTAGAATTTTGAATTACTTTTTTAATTATAAAATTCTCTATTTGGTAAGTAGACATTAATGACATGTATTATAATTTTCTAGGAATTTAACATATTTAAATTAGATCCCCTATTTATTACATTATTGAATGATATTATCCATTGTTAATTCATAATTTTGGAATTAATTTTTCAAAAACTATTATTTTTAAAAATTACGTAAATATATATGTTTGGAAATTATAGAAATTATATTATTTTTTTGAAAATACAGCAAAATGCACAAAATATTTAATATTTACAAAAAAAAAAAAAAAAAGAAGCAAACTTCATAGATGACTGTTTCAGGAATTACATAAATGTATATTATTTTAAGAAATTTGAGAAATATAAAATTTCAAAAATTACAAAAATTAATAAAATTGTTAAAATTATATTTTTGAAATTTTTTGAAATTCTCAATTTTTAGTATGATAATCTTTATTCTACCCCGACGCGCATTTTTTAAACTGCAATAAATTTTCAATTGAACATATCTACTACTACTACTACTACTACTACTACTACTACTACTAACTCTACTACTACTACTACTACTACTATTATTATTATTATTATTATTATTATTATTATTATTATTATTATCTATTAACATATATATTTTAAGAGGGTATTATGACCACAATTGTTCAAATATTAATTATAAAAATATTTTCATACGGTAAGTACGTTTAATTTTTATGTTTGAAATTTCTTTCAAATATTTATGTTTGAAATTTCTTTCTTGACTTTTAATTTTTTTAATATCTATTTTTGTTCCATGAGAGCAATAAAGATCAATTTTTTCATTACGTTTTTCTTTTTAATTATTAATTTTTGTATCAACTATATGAGTTTTTGTGTTAATCATAATCATTTTAGTTTAATTTGTATTCATTATTTTTTTATAAGTTCGTAAAATTTCTAATGTTTGAAACTCTTTTTCGTGATTTTTAATTTTTCATGAAAGATTGAATTATTTTATTATTTTTTATTTTTTTTATTATCTATTTTTTTCACGAGTTCATGAAATATATGATTTTTGTGTTAATTGTAATTATTTTTATTTCATTTTTAGTTATCAATCTTTACGAGTTCATGAAATAACTTATGCTTGAAATTTTTTTCATTGATTTTTAGTTTTTTTATAAGATCATGAAATATATGTTTTTTGTGTTACTTATAATTATTTTTGTTTAATTTGTATTTATCATCTTTTATGAGTTATTGGAATTTTTTATGTTCAAAAATATTTTTATTGATTTTTTTATTATCTTTTTTTGTTTCATGGGATCATGAAAGATATATTTTTTTTCCTTTTTTTTTCATTTTCATTATCACTTATTATTTTATGAGGTCTTGAAATATATGATATTGTTTATGCTAATTATATTAATTATTTTGTTTATTTTATTTTTCTATGAGTTAATGAAATATCTAATGTTCAAATTTTATTTCATTGATTTTTTATTTTTTTACTATCAATTTTTGTGTCATTAGACCATGAAAGATAAAAAAAAATTCCATTGCTTTGTCACAGGGGTTTTAACGACTACGAATCTTCTGTCTGTTCCACCCACTGTGCGGCCTGGTTCCGCCCAAACCAGTCAGCTCGTTCCCTCAATCTCACAGGACTCGTCTTTAGTTTAGACTGAATTAGATTATAGCAAGCTAATAAGCCACGCATGCATCAACCAACATAAGCATAAGCAATGCACAACGATTTACAGGAAATATTCCCAACCTTGCATTAATCACCATGCACAAATATAAGGAACGCCTCAGGCTTGCACACACACTCCCGTGCAACTCTGATGCAACACAATCAATATAAAACTGTGCAGAGAACAACCCTCAACTGCTGGGTCTAGTCAGCCAACCTAACCGTCTGGTCAATGCTAAGTGGACGGCAGTTACCGGGTAACTGCCTCCCACCACTCAAGTCTTTAGAAACCGCAACCGCCCTAGTGTAACTGCCGTCGAGCTCGAGCGCACTGCTGCAGGGTGCTACGCTCGCTGAACTCGGCTACGCTGCCGAGTTCAGCGAGCGCATTTGCCAAGCCCGTTCGCCCGCTGTGCGCGGCATGCCTGGCCGCGCACACTGCTGCCAAGTGCCGCGCCACGCTATTGAGTTCACCGCCTTAACGGGACTTGAATGCTAAACGAGAGTTAGTCCCACTTCTAAATCTCTCGATTAGCCGCAAAGTTGTGAGTGGCACCCGAATCTAGCATTGCCATCACCGCTTTGCCATTAATCTGCACCCGCACATACATCAATCCCTTCTGTATGGCTGGTCGTTCCTGCAATGTACTCACCAACTGCAGAGGATTGACCTTTGTGGATCCACCCTCATCATCATCGGCCTCAGCCACCAAGGCATTCAACTTCCCTCGCTTGGGACAATCTCGCATGCGGTGGTCACCGTTGCAGAGATAACAGCCCTTCTTTGTTCTGTCAACATTGGGTTGGACGGTCTCCTTGTTTTCCGACCCTGTTACCTCCTGGTGCTTCTTTTTCTTAAACTTTCCATCCTTCCACCCCTTGCTAGATTTCCCCTTTTTCTTACCAGAATCTTTCTTTTTCTTTTCTAGATCACAATTGTTAGGAACCCGAAAGTCCACTAACTGATCCGCAGCAGCAATCGCAGAAGACAGATCCTTCACACCTTGACGTCTCAACTACGTCTGAGCCCAAGTCTGCAGTACTGACAGGAAATTGAACAGTTTGTCCTCCTCGGACATATCCCGAGTGTCCAGCATTAAAGAACTGAACTCCTTTACATAATCTCTCATGATACCTGCATGTTTCAATTTTCGGATAGATTCCCTTGCAAGCCACGAAGTATTGCAGGGTAAGAACTGATCTTTCAGTTCCTTTTTCAAAATGTCCCATGTCTCAATTTTGTCCCGATTCGCACTGGCGTAGTCAGAAAGACATGTACACCACCAGAGCTTAACATCGCCAGTCAAATAAATACTGGTGATCGATACCTTCTCCGCCTCTAGAATGCGAGCCACCTGGAAATAAGTCTCCATATCCCACAGGAAATTCTCTAGCTCCTTGGCGCTACGTGCACCACCAAAGGGCTTCAGATTAGGAGCCTTTACCTTAGATAGAGGGGCACGGTCTTCGTCCCGGCCCACCACTCTTTTCAGCAAGTTTACCTCGACCTGAACGCCATCAACCCTCACATCAACTGCGTCAGTGAGGATGCTCGTTTCCTCAATCGCCAATGTTATCACTTATCTAACATATCCGCCCATTCGCCCACCGCTTTCTGCAATGTTTCAACCCTCGAATGTAGGGTATCCACGAGTGGAAACAAGGCCACCGGTGGAGACTTTGGGGCCTGTCCTAGTAGTTCCATCATCCATTGAACCTGGGACTCCAATTCAGCCATACGATTTCGCAAGTTTGGTCGGCCATCCCTCAAACTCCATAGAACAAGCGGGAACCTGGCTCTGATACCAACTCTCACGGGCCGACTCTTTTGTCTCGCAGTGCAGTGTCGCCCTACAACCGCACATCTTAGCCAACGGACCCCCGTGAACGGCTAGAACCCGATAGCGCATCCCACGAGTTGGATCATGAGGTCTCCCTCAACAAATGGCGTGCAACGTCCCCGTTGGCACAAACACCCGTCCACCTTTGGCATACAGTAGCCCACTGTCAAGCTAATACTTTCGGATCAGACCACTCTGGACCTGTTCCACTAACTTTAGATAACCCGCATCCGTCTTAGAACTCTCCTGAATTTGATCGAGGAAATCATACTCGACCACTGTTAAGGCAGCAACATACTCCTCAACCAGTTTCCGACTTAGAGCATCGGCCACGTCATTGTGCTTGCCCGGCCGGTGCACCTACTCAAAGTCGAATTCTCCCAAAAACTCTTGCCAATGAGCTTGTTTTGGGGACAGTGAGGATGCTCGCTTCCTCAATCGCTGATGTTACCCGCTTATCCAACATATCCGGCCATTCGCCCATCGCTTTCTGCAACGTTTCAACCCTCGAATGCAGGGTATCCATGAGCGGAAACAGGGCCACTAGTGGAGACTTCGGGGCCTGTCCAAGTAGTTCCATCATCCGTTGAACCTAAGACTCCAATTCAGCCACACGATTTCGCAATGAAGTTTGGTCTGCCATCCCTCAAACTCCATAGAACCAGTGGGAACCTGGCTGTGGTACCACTTGTCACAGGGGTTTTTAACGACTACGAATCTTCTGTCTGTTCCGCCCACTGTGCGGCCTGGTTCCACCCAAACCAGTCAGCCCATTCCCTTAATCTCACAACGCTCGTTTTTAGTTTAGACTGAATTAGATTATTGTAAGCCAATAAGCCACACATGCATCAACCAACATAAGCATAAATTACAGTTATCTTTCTTGAGATTTGGCATAATTACAAATATTTATTGTTTGAAAAATTATAAATACCCTCTTGATTTTGACAGTCGTCTAACAATTAGCCCAATCCATTTATTTTTATGGTGAACTGACCAAAATACCCTTGTAAATTAAAAATTATAATTTTATTTATTTTTTTGAAAAAATATTTTTTAATGGACTAATTGGATAATTTTTTTTTATAATTTTTAAAAAATTTTCATCCATCCCGTTCAATATTTTTGTAAGATTTTAAGTTTTTAAAATTAAAAAAAAGTATAGTAAGGCAAAGTTGACATTTTTATATCTCAATTAAAGGATTACATAATTTCATCAAACATCAGGAGGACATTGTAATTTTTCTAATAACGAGGAAGTATCTGTAATTATGTCAAACCTTAGGGAATGTGGTTAATTTACCCTTAAATTACTATAAGTTTAAGTGCATTTATAAATCTTCCCTTAGGAGAGGGATCACTTACATATCACTCGTTGAATTAGTCCTCATGCTGGATAGTCTATTTTTATAATAATATGTATATGTTGTTTCTTTATTTTATTTGAATTGTTGATTGATTTAGAATTTTTATTGTACTGTGTATTGAATGTTGTAATAGCGTATTACTCGAGGCTTAGTATTTTTATAATAAATTTAAACATACACATTAATTTCTAACATACTTATTTATTTATTTTTTCTATTTTCATAAAACACTTATAAATGAATCTAAACACTATACTGCGTGTGCCGCCGAACAAAAAAGCCTGAAAGAGTTGTTTCTATGGTTTCCCCACTACCAAAATTATCAGCTTTTGTGATTCGGTAGTACCAAATCAAATCACATCAAAATCGCGATTGGTATCCCATACCAGACTACCAGTTACCATCACACTTTTGATCATACCAAAAATATATGAGTTAAATTAAGGGTAAATTACAGCCACCTCGTGCTCGTGCCGGATAGTCTATCTTTATAATAATTTGTACACGCTGTTTCTTTATTTTATTTAAAATTGTTGACTGATTTAGAATTTTTATTGTACCTCGTATGGAATGTCGTAATAATGTATTACTCCTATTAAAAATATAATTATATTTTTACAAAAACAAAAAATAGTCCTCAGGGCTTAGTATTTTTATAAGAAACACTTTTTATGTTTTAAAATATATTATAAATAAAAAAATAATATATATAGTATATTAATTGGGCTGTTAAATTAGTACAAAATTTTTAAAAATTGATTATTAGTTATTTCTAAAATCACAAATATTAGTTAATACTAAAATCATCACTTGGTGTCTAAAGTAGGTTTGTCAATAACTCTACCCAAGCCCAAAGAAGGCCCAAACAAATTAATTTATATCCAAATCCTACTCAATATATTGAACCCAACTCTAGACTCGATTTTTGGATAGAGTCAAACCCAGACCCCCATTATCCTTTTTTTTTTTTTTACAAATCATACTATTTAAATTATATTTATTTTTTTTTTTATTTTGTATCCATAATTTATCAATAAATTCAGAATTATTGAAACTCATTCACAAATAACTCTTATTTGATATAATTTTTTAATTTATGGAATTAAAAGTACAATTTTTCAACATATTTTATTAATGTAATTTGACTTTTCGAGAAACCATTGTTGAAAAGTGTATTTATTTCTAGAGGAAAAATATAAATTTAATTCTTTAAATTAGGGAGTGATATTTTGAAAATACACAAATTAAAATTTTAATCTAATCATGGGATTTGATATGAAGACTGAACATGCATGTCCTTTTTGGCAGCCTTTACTCCAGAGTGTGTGACTTTGTACCGTGCATTTCTTGCTAGCTAAGAAGTTGGAACATATTTTCCATGGTAGCTTAAATTTGGAACCATTAGGTGATGTGATGCATAAAATATGCATTGCTCGTGACTTGCAATAACCTAAAAACATGTAATAAAATACGAAGATGTTATAAAAGCTAACTGCAATAGGTATCTTCCCTGATGTCGTCATCAGGATCAGACTTCAGAGTGGTCTACAGGGCTTAAATATAATTTACCTCATGTGTTAATAAAAAAGTGCAAAAAAGCTCATGCGATAAAATAAAGTGTAATTTACTTCCTCTGGTACTAAAAATAATGCAACATCTTTTTTAAAATTATAAGGGGCTAAATTGCATTTTATTTTTTGTATTTTTATATAAATATATGGGATAAATTGTATTTAACCGGTCGACAGGAGAATTGCAATGTAAAATCTCCCTCTCTCACCCACTGATTCCATACACGGAAACGTCAAACGTGAACTCCCCAATATTTCTCCTCTTCCTCTTGCTCCATTCCCACATTCCAGGTCTCCCCCGAGTTGCTTCTCAACCTGACATTTGAATTTGTCCATATTTTTGCATGAAATAAGGCGGCAATCGCTGCATAAACATAAGAGAGAGAGAGAGAGAGAGAGAGAGAGTTCTCCATTCACTAGAAAAAAATTGAGTTTTCGCTACATTATTGTTTACCACAACTTGAAAATTATGTTTAATCATAAGTAAAAATTTATATTTTTACAACATTTCATCAATATTCGCCATGATTTTAGACCTATCTGAAACATTTGCAATAGGTTCAGCCATAACTAATATTTTGGCCAGACTCGCAGAAACAACAAATAATAACCGTTGCGAAATCATGACTAATTTATATTTGCCATAATGTTTTTTTTAACTATAATTTTTAACCGTAGCAAAAAATTATATTTTTCTAGTGATCAGAGTCATTTCGGTTAATAAACGTGTAGAAAACCCCAATTTGATAGTAGGAATGACTTACGAGATGGTGAGTGAAGATGTCTTTGATCATAACCTCGAAAAATGAAGGTGAAGATGTCTTTGATCATAACCTCGAAAAACGAAGGCCTAGATTTCGGTTTCCTGTATACAACCAGTATAATTACACCAACTATGAAATCACCAAATAACTTTATGCTTAATTAATTTTACTACATCAAAATTTTACTAAAAGACTTAAATTATTATTGTTTTCTTATTTTTAATACCATAAATAATTGATGAGCAATTAAAACTTCCATTGGAAACTGAAAGGAATCTATTAATATATATATTTGAAGGCGGTCTTTGACCCAAATCTTTTAATTTTGACCAAATTCTAATTTTTTAGAATTTAAAAAATTTAATTGTAAAAATTCTTTATTTGGTAAGTAAACATTAATGGTATTATATGTTATATGTGTGTGTATATATATATATATATATATATATATATATATATATATATATATATACTTCCTTATATATTTAATGTAGCTTCAATGTTGAATTTTAAAAGATATAATCATTGACTTATATATATATATATATATAGATATATTAATATTATCTGTTTGAAATTTATAATTTTTAGTATGATTATCTTTATTCTAGCTAACACGTATTTTCAAAATTGTAATAGTTCTTTAAAAAATATAATAATTTTTAGAATTGATATAATTTTTTAATGAACATATCTATTATATATTTTCTATTATTATTTATATTTTACCTCAAAAAATTATTTTTTGCTAATTAATCATATTTTAATTTAAATAATATTAATTTTATGCATAATACATGTATTATCATTAGCTTAATTACTGCTTTCGGGAATTGGTAAACTTTTCCATATTTTGAATTCCTATAAATATATTATGTTTGAATTGAAACAAATATTAATTTAATGCATGATACATGTATTTTGAGTAGCTTAATTCCGTGAAATTGGTAATTCAACCTAATAAAATTCCTAATTATATTGCTAAAGTTTTGTATATTTTGAATTTCTATAAATATATTATGTTTGAATTTAAATAAATATTAATTTAATGCATAATAATGTATTTTTAGTAGCTTAATTCCGGATAATCAAATCCCTGGTTATATGCTAAAGTTTTGCATATTTTGAATTTCTATAAATATATTATGTTTTTTGCTTTTGCTGAATTAGTATAAATCAATTGTGCTTTGTAGCATCTCAATTCATGCTCGTGAATTGGTATTTCACCCTTAATCAAAAGGTATGAAATTTTTATTTTTCTTGAATTTTTAAATATTTTTTGTAATCTTAATTTTTTATATTTCATGTATATTTATTTTTTTTCTATTGATTATAGATTTAAAATCAACAATACTCAAGCTGTATGTAATTTCTTTCTTTAGCTTGATTTGTAATATTTTTTTTACGATCTTATTTTTCTTCATAGTTCATATGTATCTTGTTCTTTGTGTGTTAATAGCATTACAAGTCCACAAAAAAAAAAAAAAAAAAAAAAAAACTCAACCAGGTACGAAATATTTTTTCTATTTTATTTTTAAAAATATTTTTATAATCTTATTTTAATTTATAGTTCATGTTATATGATTCTTTTGTGTTAATAGATATTTGAGTCCACAAGAAACGAAAAAAAAAAAAAAAGTACTCAAGCAGGTATGAAATCTTTTTTTCACTTCATTTTTAATGTTTTCTTATTATATTATTTTATTTACTTACATCTCAATTAAAGTATATTATAAATTTATGTGTTGATAGGATCTTCAAGTCCCCAAAAGACGAAGAAAAAAAAAGAACTCAACCAGGTATAAATTATTTTTTTCCATTTTATTTTAATTTTTTTTATTATCTTATTTTGTTTTATAGTTCATGTCATGTGGTTTTTTTTTGTGTTAACAGGATCTTCAAGTTCACAAGAAACGAAAAAAAAAAAAAGAAAAGAAAAAAGAAGTTACTCAATCAGGTATGAAATCTTTTTTTCACTTTATTTTGTAAGTTTTTTTTATTTTTATTTTTTTATTTACCTAACATCTCAATCTAAAGTATATTATAAATCTCTTGCAAAATTATAATAATTTATTAACAAAAATGTACCCAACAAATACTTTTTAATAACAAATGTTACTCAATAATTCATATCCAATATACATATAATTTAAAATATAAAATTATAGAAAGATAAATGAAATTCTCAGAAAATTTTTCAGAAATAAAATATTATCAGAAATTATTTTAAATATCCTAAAATACAAGAAACTACGTATTTTTTTAGAAAACTACACAATATTAGATTGCAACTTCTAAAAAATGCCTACAATAGTATTTCAATAAACCCAACATATATACCAGTTCGTATTCAATATACATGTTATTTAAAATAAAAAGTATAGAAAATTCATAAAAATTAAAAAACTACAGAATTTTTTTTAAGAAACTATTATTTCAAAATATATAATTCTGAAATTACAGAAAATGCACAAAAAAATAAAAAATACAAAAAATAAGAAACAAAATTTTAAAAATTACTTTTTAATGAATTGAAGAAATATATACTATTTAGGAAATTTGAGAAGTAACTTCTCAGAAACTTTTTTTTTAGGTTATACTTATTTTCAGAAATTTACAAAAATTATTATTTTTAAAATTTTTCATAAAGTACAAAAAATACAAATATTTTCTGAAATATCCTAAAATTACACATATTTTTAAAAATCACGTAAAATTAAATCGCAACTTTTTACCCAATATACATAAAATTACCAAATTGTAGAAAAACTAAAATAAATTTCTGACATCAAATTACTTAAAATATATTTAAAATCAGACAAAAGCAACGAAAAAATGAATTATGATTATGGTTAAGCAAGAAATAAATTTTAATTTTATGTGAATTTAATTAAAATAAATTAAATTATATCAATTACAGTATATGAAGTTATAAAACAATAGCTACATAAAACTATCTAATGTGTAACAAATTATATATCATACTCAAGTAGTTGAATTTATTAAATACTTAGAACTTTTAATTTTATTAGCTATATTGTTGACTCCAATTGTTGTTATAATTATATTATGTTTTCATGTATTTTTCATTGTATTATTGACTCCAATTTTTGGATAATAAAGTACCACTCGAAATTAATTCCTTATTCTACAACATATTTCAATTGATTTTTTATTTTATTTATTATTTTATTTTAAAATTCTGATTGCAAATCCATAAAAATATACCATATGAATATAATATTCTTTGACCCCAATGCTCAATTTTAATCAAATTTTAATTTTCTAGAATTTTGAATTACTTTTTTAATTATAAAATTCTCTATTTATTAAGTAGACATTAATGACATGTACTATAATTTTCAAGGAATTTAACATATTTAAATTAGATCCCCTATTTATTACATTTTTGAATGATATTATCTATTGTTAATTCATAATTTTGGAATTAATTTTTCAGAAACTATTATTTTCAAAAATTACATAAATATATATTTTTGGAAATTATAGAAATTACATTATTTTTTTGAAAATACAGCAAAATGCTCAAAAAAATTAATATTTACAAAAAAAAAAAAAGCAAACTTCATAGATGACTGTTTTAGGAATTACATAAATGTATATTATTTTAAGAAATTTGAGAAATATAAAATTTCAGAAATTACAAAAATTAAAATGTTAGAAATATATTTTTGAAATCTCAATTTTCAGTATGATAATCTTTATTCTACCCGACGCGCATTTTTAAACTACAATAATTTTTCACTAACTATTACTACTACTATTTTTATTACTATTATTATTATTATTATTATTATTATTATTATTATTATTATTATTATTATTATTATTATTATTATTATTATTATTATTATTATTATTATTATTATTATTATTATTTATTAACATATATATTTTAAGAGGGTATTATGACCAATTATTCAAATATTAATTACAAAATATTTTCATACGGTAAGTACGTATTTATGTGAATATTAGTTTGCTTAATCTTTACAATTCACTTTTATAATTTTCAAACTTCCTATGTTTAATTCTAAAATTTATGCATGTATTTTGGAAATATTAAATAATAATGTTTAATAAATATGAATAATGCATTTTTAAAAAGAATGTAAAATATTTTGCTCTTTCCTTATTTTTCAAATTTTAAATTTTACATTTTGTATTACTGACTTTCCATTATAATAGGTTGTCTTATTTATACACACATATTTATTCATCTTTATTAACATTATTATTTACATATATGCATATATGAATAAAAGGAGATTGCTTTCTTAAGCCAAAGGTAAGGGACAAAAAAATTCTCCGATTGCTTCGTATTTATATAATATTAGTTATTATATTTCATGAGTTTATGAATATATTATCAATATTTTACATTTATGAAATTTTTTATGTTCGAAATTATTTACATTGGTTTTTATTTTTTTATTTCTATTATCAATTTTCATTTCATGAGATTATGAAAGATAAATTTCTTTCATTGCCTTTTTATTTTTTTAAATCAATGTTTGTTTCGTGAGTTCATGAAATTTGTATCTTTCATTTATCATTTTCTTTATGATGATTTTCTTATGTTTGAAATTTCTTCATTGATATTTATTTTTTTTACTATCAATTTTCTTTCATGAGATCAATAAAAATAATAAAAAAATATTTGTTTTAATTATAATTATTTTTATTTATTTGTATTTATTATTTTTATATGATTTCATAAAAAATTTTTTGAAATTTCTTTCTTTGACTTTTAATTTTTAATATCTATTTTTGTTCCATGAGATCAATAAAGATCAATTTTTTCATTACGTTTTCTTTTTATTATTAATTTTTGTATCAACTATATGAGTTTTTGTGTTATCATAATCATTTTAGTTTAATTTATTCATTATTTTTTTATGAGTTCGTAAAATTTCTAATGTTTGAAACTCTTTTTCGTGATTTTTAATTTTTATTATTAACTTTCGTTTAATGAGATCATGAAAGATTGAATTTATTTTATTATTTTTACTTTTTATATCTAGTTTTTTCACGAGTTCATGAAATATATGTTTTTTGTGTTAATTATAATTATTTTTATTTCATTTTTAGTTATCAATCTTTATGAGTTCATGAAATTCCTTATGCTTGAAATTTTTTCATTGATTTTTAGTTTTTTTATAAGATCATGATATATATGTTTTTGTGTTGCTTACAATTATTTTTGTTTAATTTGTATTTATCATTTTTTATGAGTTATTGGATTTTTTATGTTAAAAATATTTTATTGATTTTTTTATTATCAATTTTTGTTTCATGGGATCATGAAACATATATATATATATATATATTTTTTTTTTTCATTTTCATTATCATTTATTATTTTATGAGGTCTTGAAATATATGATATTGTTTATGCTAATTATATTAATTATTTTGTTTATTTTATTTTTTGAGTTAATGAAATATCTAATGTTCAAAATTTATTTCATTGATTTTTTATTCTTTTACTATCAATTTTTGTATCATTAGACCATGAAAGATCGAAAAAAATTCCATTGCTTTGTCACAGGGATTTTTAACGACTACGAATCTTCTGTCTGTTCCGCCCACTGTGCGGCCTGGTTCCGCCCAAACCAGTCAGCTCGTTCCCTCAATCTCACAGCGCTCGTCTTTAGTTTAGACTGAATTAGATTATAGCAAGCTAATAAGCCACGCATGCATCAACCAACATAAGCATAATCAATGCACAACGATTTACAGGAAATATTCCCAACCTTGCATTAATCACCAAGCACAAATACAAGAAATGCCTCAGGCTTGCACACACACTCCCGTGCAACTCTGATGCTACACAATTAATATAAAACTGTGCAGAGAACAACCCT
>JACGWL010000124.1:0-18284 GCA_034509725.1 Sesamum angolense
CCTTATCTGCAGAACTGGATAAAAGAATTACAAAATTATATGGAGAAAACTATTTGTGCAGATATTCCTAATGCTTTTTGGGAAAGGAAAAAACATGAGGTTACCTTACCATATGAAAAAGATTTTAAAGAATCTCAAATCACGACCAAAGCAAGACCTATTGCTATGGGACCTAGACATTTAGAAATATGTAAAAAGAATTGAAGAGTTATTACTCAAAAGGTTAATAAGACCTTCTCAAAGTCCTTGGAGTTGTCCTGCATTTTATGTTGAAAATGCTGCAGAACTTGAAAGAGGAGTTCCCAGATTAGTTATTAACTATAAACCTTTAAATAAGGTTTTAAGATGGATTAGATATCCAATTCCTAATAAAAAAGATCTATTAATTAGACTTTATTCAGCCAAAATCATGTCAAAATTTGATATGAAGTCAGGATTCTGGCAAATTCAAATTAAAGAAGAAGATCGTTATAAAACAGCTTTTACAGTACCATTTGGCCATTATGAATGGAATGTTATGCCATTTGGACTTAAAAATGCTCCTTCAGAATTTCAAAGAATTATGAATGATATATTTAATGCTTATACAACACTTATAATTGTTTATATTGATGATGTTCTAATATTTTCAGGATCTATTGAGCAACATTTTAAACATTTGAATATATTCATAAATGTTGTTAAAAGAGCAGGATTAGTAGTTTCTGCTAGAAAGATTAAACTCTTTCAAATAGAAATAAAATTTCTTGGACATATTATTAAGGAAGGAACTATTTTTCCTATAGAAAGAGCAATAATATTTGCTGAAAAATTTCCTGATGAAATAAGAGCTAAAAATCAATTACAAAGATTTCTTGGAAGTTTAAATTATATTGTTGAATTCTATAAAGAATTAGCTTATGATGCTAAGCCATTATTTGATAGATTAAAGAAAAATCCTCCAAATTGGAGTACTGAGCATACTAATGCCGTTAGAAAAATAAAGCTAGAATTAAAGAGATTCCCTGTCTTGCTATTTCTAACCCTGATGCATCTAAAATTGTTGAAACAGACGCTTCTGACATTGGTTATGGAGGAATTCTTAAACAAAGAATTCATAATAAAGAATCATTAGTTCGTTTCACTTCAGGAGTTTGGAGAGGACCTAGGGTTAATTACTCTACCGTTAAAAAAGAAATATTATCTATTGTTTATGCATACAAAAATTCGAAAGTGATTTATTAAATAAAATTTTTTTGCTTCGGTTGATTGTAAATCTGCTAAAGAGATTTTACAAAAAGATGTTAAAAACATTGCTTCAAAACAAATCTTTGCAAGATGGCAAGCTATTTTATCTGTCTTTGATTTTGATATCGAGTTTATTATAGGAAAAGAAAAATCTTTACCTGATTTCTTAACTCGTGAATTTGCTGGGAAAATTATGAATAAAGACAAGGATAGACCAGGTACCAGTAGGGGTTATGACCCTAAATCTTATAAATCTGCCTTTGAAAAAGATGAGAAAACATTAAGAGAAGAAGTCTTAAAGGCTATTCCAGATGAAAATAAACTTAGAGAAGATTACAAAATGGCAGTAAAATCTGCATCTATTAAAGAGTATGTTTATCCATATATCCCGATAACAACAATCTGGTTATCACCAATTGAGAAAAAATATTCTCATCTTCTTTTGAAGAGGTAATGAAATTCTATTTAAAAAAAATTTTTTACCCAAAGATTTCTTGTATTATCAGGAAATTCTTACTTCTACTGGATCTGTTCAATTTGACTCAACCACCAGAGGCGAATTCTTCTAAAGCTTTTATCCATAGGGTTTATTACACCTGAACAATGGGAAGGTGATTTATACAAGTTTAAAGAATTATCACCTGATTCTCGAACCCACATAAAAATAAAATTTATTTCAATTATTTTGATTATATCAAAGCATGGGAACTTGCATTCTGTTATGAAAATAGACAGAGGAAGCATAGCTACTTTGTTCAATTTAAAGAACAGAAAATTATAAATTTTCCTAATTGGTTTATTTGTTGGTTTTCTAATTGGGGATTATATCCTATCATATTACCACATAAAATTAGAACAGTTTATGAAGATTTTGTTAAAACTAATGAAACTATGAAAAATCATGAGCTTATGTTCAAAGCCTTATATCAGATTCCATGGATTGTTAGATGGGATGTGGTTATTACCCACAGATCTTTACAAAAACTTGGAGAAAATTTCAATGATATTCCTTATTTAGGAAGAAGAATTCTTATTAAATGGTGGGATAAATTTGAATTCTTCAAAGACTCAATCTTTTCGATCAAAGGGATTATTAATCTTGAGCCGGTTAAACCGCCCAGTCAAGAAAGAAAACAAAAACAAGTTGCTGAAATTCTTAAAGAATTATTGTCAAAAGCTTCAAAGAAAGAGCTTAAAGGGCAACTCAGAGAAATTCTGAAGTCTTCTGATGATGAAGAAATGAGCCAAAATACAGTACCGGTTGACTCTATGCAGGATGCACAGGATCCGTACCTGTAGCTAACGTCATCGCTTACATCATCGCTTACATCATCCTCGACAAAGTACTGTTCATGAACAGTAAAAGGCGGCCGACAAGTTACTATGCAAATAGTAAATACTATTCATGAATAGTAATGAATAGTAAAAAGTTACAATTATTGGTGTTTCTCGAGAATTCGGCTTAAGGCGGTGGAATGCAGTTTTCCCTCTATAAATTGGAGGCTCGGCAGCAGACAAAATCATCGATAATTTAAGCATCGAAAAAATTTGAAGCCTAGTATTAATCCCTTTTGTAATCTTTCCTACTTTTCTAGTGTAATCTTTCCTTTCTTAGTCTAAACTTTCCTATCTATCAGTGTAATCCTCTCTGTAAAATATTCCAAATCAATAAAAGTTTTGTTCATAATTTTTGATCTTAAGCAGACAACCATTTATTGTCAAGAAGATATAAAATATTTCGAAGAAGAAATAGAACAACTAGCTAAATCAGGTTGGGAAGAAGGTTGGCTTGACTATTTTAAACAGGAATTATATTATAGAAAACTTACTCTTAAAAAATACGAAAAGAAGGCATCTAAATTATTAGCTTGAAAGTCTTGTTTGTACTGTTGGTTTAAGGGATAAATATTCTATAAAACTTGTTCAAAAAAGTTTTCCTTTGAAACCACGGCATTGTGCCCGAAGTCGCGTTGCCTATTATTGTCCCGTTGTTGCCGAGGAAGGCTGTAGAGGGATTTTTGGTGTAAATCGTTGACAGTGATAAGGAAGACTTAATGGATAGGTTGAGTAGAATCTTATCTTTTAGATCGCAGGATAATCCTGATAATCAAGATAATAATCATAATAAAAATAAAGAAGTTATTATTAATGATGATATTAATAAAAGTTTAAATGACTGGAAAATGCCGGTTTATCCAACTGGAAAAATTTACAAGAGCTCAGGCAGTTTTATTTGAAAAACTAGGTATGTTATTAAAACTGTTGAACAATCTATTCCTTTATCTGAAGGATATAGTTCTTTTCATTTATTCTCCGAAAAGCTTATTGCTTTGCAAAAAGAAACTTATAAATATTTGCATATTGGTATGGTTCAGATTGCATTAAAACTTGCAACTAGGCTAGGATTAAATACATCCGCATTAATTGCAGTACGTGATAAAAGGCATAATAAATTTCATGATTCCTTATTAGGAGTTGTTGAATCCAGCTTACGTGATGGTCCAATTTATTTTTCATGCTTTCCAGATTATACTGTTTCTTTAGCAGATCCTAATTTGAAGCATGCTTTGTGTTTAGATATTAAAACTGAAGGATTTGATATGTTACCTGGAACACAAAACGTAATTCTTATTTTTAGAATATGTTATAAAGCTATGAACACAGTTGTCTCGGATATGAGGAAAATTTCTAATCAAGATCCTAAAACGACAACTATGTTTATTACAGACATAGCTAAAAGTAATACTGTTGTCCCTAAAATAATTTCGTGGGATCAAGTTAAACTTCCAGATAAATGGATTCTTGAAGATGGAAATAGACCTGTAAAAACAGGAGAATAAAAACTTGATGAAATTATAGAATATCAAGATAGGACAGTAGAAATTAAATTTTCTAAAGAACGAATTGTTAGGCTTATTACAGATCCTAAAGAAGAAATAATTCCTAAAAGGAATTCTACTTCCTCTATTCCGTTATCACGAATAGAAACAGAACAGGTTATTCTTAAAAATACTCTCGATGGAGTTAGTCAACCTGAGTATAAGATTGATAAATCTTCTACATCTAAGGTAAGATCACCAACACCTTCTGATATGGGATATTAAGATGATAGAAGTGTTTTTGGTATAAATACCATTACCTTAGAAAATGATCTAGAATTTCCGATTGAAGGAAAATTAAAAGAATTAATTTATTCTCCAGAAAATGAGATAAAAAGAAAATGGTTTTCTTTAAAATCTAAAGAAAAGCAACAAAATGGTTAAACCTATAAGAAATTCATTAATAAAAATGAATTAAGAATTTGATTTCTTTAAAATGATGAAACTCTTTAAAAGGGAAAAATTTCCAAAATTTTCTGACAAAAATGTTATAGCTACTATTAACTCTGCTTATCAAAATTTCATTACTACGAAAGGTAAGCTTATTAAAAGCATACACCCACCGGAAGTCAATTTGTCAATAAAAATAGACAAAGAAGAAGTTATTGCTACTCCTTACAGGAAAGACAGTGATATAAAAGCAGCTATTGAACAAAATAATTTTACAAATCTGTCTTTACATACTATTGGAAAACAACTCACTAGAGTAGAACAAAGTGTTAATAAACATTTTCACAAAGATATAATAGAAATACCTAGTACTAGTAATACACCGTTTGAAAAAGAAAAAGTTTTATTCAAACCTTTATCTTCTGAAAATTAATATCAACATTAATAAATCTTCAGAATCTGAGATATGTTGAAAGAAATTGCCAAAATATTACAAAAACTCGAGATTCGAGAAATTGCACCTCTTATTGAGTCAAATAAAATTTCTGATAAAGAGGAAGAAAATTCCGATAGAAAGCCGTGCTGAAATGAGTGGAAGATCAAGGTACCTGACCGGTAGGTGACCTTCCTGGAAGCCCAAGGTCGCAAGCAATGAATCCCGGAGTCCTGAAGCCGCCTTGGAGATAATCAATTGGCTCTTTTGGGGGTTAATGTGTAAACCCGAGAGAGATGCAAAAAGATCAAGACCCCTGCTAAAAAGATTCACCGAACGCACATCTTAGGGATCAGTGTGAGCAAGGTAGCATTCAATTGTTTAAGAAGGCAGCCCGTAGTAAAGAAATCAATGATGGCTTTCTAGACCTCCTCCCCCACAATCGGCCAGGCTGCTTTAAAGAAACCCGAGGAGAAACCATTTGGCCATGGGGCTTTGTCCTCCTCAATGTCAAAGAAGGTTGTTTTAACCTCATCAATGGTAACAGGATGAATAATAGCCAGTGCCTCTTCTTCCGTGAGAATATGCCGAGCCCAGGGGCGAAGATACTGAAGGTCAAGGGCCCTCACAGTCCTAGCACCGCCCAACAGACCCTGGAAAAAATCCACAAAAACACTGCTGATAAAAGTGGGGTCTGTTTGTTCATTGCCATCGTCATCTGCAATCTGGAAAACCCGCTTATTTGCCCTCCGAGTGGCCACCCGGTGGAAGAAAACCTTGGAGCATTGGTCACCACCTTTTAGCCATTGAAGTTTCGCTCTCTGCGGCAACATAACATGTTCAAGCTTTGTTGCTTTGAGGAAAACGAGCCTGCAGCAGTGCTCCAGATGCAAAAGAAGAAGAATTATGCCTATCAAGCTGGAGAATGTTCTGGGTGACCTCCAAGAACCTGCCGCCAGTTTGACATTCATCGCCAAATCCCCCTTATTACGTCTCTGTTGCCGAAACACCGGCTTAAGGGCTTTCAGTTTACGAGTCACTGAATACATCGGAAACCAACGACAGGGTGCCGCCAAACAGAGTGAACTGATGCAAGGAACCCAGGAGATAATGCAAGATAATCGTCATAGCGAAACAAACTAACCTGCATATTTCGACAGTCCCCTTTCAAAACCAAGGTGAGTGATCAGAGGTACATGGTGTGAGGCATGTATAGATCATGTTCGGCCATCTATCCATCCAAACATCATCAACAAACAAACGATCCAGTCTCTTCCAAAGGCTCCGGCCATCCAAACTGCAGTTATGCCAAGTGAAGCATTCTCCTTGCATAGGAAGAGAGAGAAGGCCAGTCTGGAGGATGCAGTCATTAAACTCATTCATGGCCACTCGAATGTCCCCAGAGGCTCCACTAACCTCACTCATATCCAAAACCGCATTAAAATCCCCTCCAACCAACCACAGCACATTACCAACTGTCCCTGCCAACTCAATAAGCCCCTGCCATAATTCTCGCCTTGCGCTCACATCATTGGCACCATAAACCATCGTAGTCAAAATAGGCTCATGCAAATCATGGATAAGAACCCGACAATGAACAAATTGAGAACCAACATTAAGAATATCAACATCAATTAGGTCATCATTCCAAGCAATCCAAATGCGATTACCAGGTCCCGCATAATCAACAAATCATCACCATCTAGATAATAAGCCTGATTGGATACGTGTGACATTTGATTGCATAACTCTAGTTTCCAGTAAAGCGATAATATGTAACATGAATTCACTAACAAGATCTCGGACTGCAACTTGGTGGTCCCTTCTGTCCAGGCCCGAACATTCCATATAGCTCTATTCAACATGGGAAACATCGGAGGGGCTGCAAGTGATAGGACCCCTTGACGAACCTTCTGCTCATCATCAGCATCTCTCAGAATATCAAAGCATTAAAAAGATGATGTCCTTACCCTTATCCCTGCTAAGATCCGACGTCTCCTCGCTAATCGTGTCGACCACATTCACGGGGTGGACAACTTCATGAGCCGATGC
This sequence comes from Sesamum angolense, assembly GCA_034509725.1. Taxonomy (NCBI): domain Eukaryota; kingdom Viridiplantae; phylum Streptophyta; class Magnoliopsida; order Lamiales; family Pedaliaceae; genus Sesamum; species Sesamum angolense. Next base: position 6,982 of record JACGWL010000124.1, read on the forward strand.
AGCCGAGGTTTGTTCCCTCGTCTTCAATTTCGGTGCGGCCGGTGTGTGGACCACGGTTTTCCTCACATAAATTGAAACCGCGGGCTTCGTTGGTTTGGAAAGAGGGCATTCCTTCGAACTATGACGCAAGCTAGTACATCCAGTGCATTTAGGTGGTAGCCATTCGTACTCCACGTCCACCTTGCATGCCGATTCACCTCCAAGTTTGTTTGGCATCATAATGATAATATGTTTTGGAAGTTTCGAACTGACATTCAGCATAACGCATACACGAGCAAAATCCAGCCTCGTGCATGCTCGAGTAATTGCATCTGGTAGAGCGGTCGGCCAATTCCACTCGCCACCGTGCTCAGACCATCTGTCGTCCATAATTCCACCGGCAAGTGTCGAAGTTTGATCCAAACCGGGACTTCTGTATGTTTCAGTTTTTGTAACACCATACCCGGCTCCCACTTCTGCAAAACAATCGGCTGCCCGAGATAAAGCCAAGGTCCGCCCTCAATCACTTCTTCCATAGCCGCCACAGTTTTAAATTGAAAAAGAAGAACCCATTCGATGTTGCCGTGACGTCGCGAACGGCCGGCCAAATAGAGCGAACAAATTCATTAAGGTGATGGAAGTAAGGCTTTTTACCAAGAAAATATCCAACGGCAGTTGTGTTCCAACGATGGGATCCCGCACGGATCATGTCAATAGTAGGAAGAACAAGAACCTCCCCGTTTTGCACCGAGGGTGGAATGTAGTTGGGAGTTTTCCGTGAAGAATCATGAAACGCGGCTGTGATTTTGTCATATTCAATCTTGAAAGCCGAGTGTGGATGCAAGGGAACATTACCGATTAAGATTTCCGGCAAGAACTTCGCCGGTGCAGCTGTGCTCGCCGGGAGAGCTGCCGGCGGCTGTTGAGGCATGAAAGGCGGTGTGGGTGGGCCAACAAGCTGCACCGGCGGCACAACCTGAGCCCAAGGGGGCGACGGAACCCGATCAACGGCCTAGGCAGCCGGAGAAGACGAAGCGGCAGCAATCTGGTGGTGTGCCGAGCCGTGCTGTCCGATCAAAGCTTCAGCATGAAACGGCTGTGTAGTCGGCGCCGTCAAACCTGAAGGGTTTGAAACCCTAGTCTCAACAAGCGGTTGCGCCGCCCAAGTCGGCGATGGAGGCGCAAAAGGCTCATGATTTGGCCGTGGAGCGGGCATTCCGTCAACGGCATTAAAAGTTGGTGGCCGGTAGAGGAGTCGGTGTGGTGAGGGAAGCCAAGGGTCGAAGTGTCGTTTCGTCTTCCAAGCACACGGCAGTCGAGGCGTCAAAAGTCTTTGCCGCCAACGGTCGCTCCGAAACCCGAGGCACCATCATGAAAGGCGGCTCAACGTCACACGAAGAACGAGGAGGCAGCGCCACACTGTTGAGAATGGCAGCTGCCTGTTCAGGCATCGGTAAACGGGGAAAACGACGAGCCGGCCGTGAAACGAACGGAAAAGGATTCAACCGCCGCGACTGAATGGGACGGAGTCCCCCATGGTCATCCGACGCGACCTCGCCCCAAACTTCACCGTCCATTGTCGTTTAAGCTCCATCAGCGCCGCCATGGATTCGGTATCCCCAACATCGATAACCCACGAAGCTAGTTGGATAAATTTCATGAAGTTAAACTCAGATTGGAACTTCGCCATTGTTGGCTCAACGTCGACCGGCGGGGACGTCGCCGGAGCGGCCGACACAGCGCCATGGCCACCATCGTCGAGGTCATCATCTTCTCCGTCGTCAGCCATGGCCGCATGTTCATGGGGGGAGCTAGTGTGTGTTTTTTGGTGTAGTGTGTGAGAGAGAACAGAGAGAATTTTCAGCCATCTTTTTCAGTGCTAGGTAAAATAATTCGGGGACTCTGGAACAGTTTTTATTTCAGCTATTTTGCATGGTTTTAGTTGAGAAAGTTTGCTTACCTATCTTACTAACTTGTAGTTATTATTTCACTTAGATAATTTACCATGCACTGTTATATGTTAAGACATACCTCTGGGTCAAGTTTCGTCAGATTCTGAGACAGTTTTTATTTGGCTATTTTGCACGATTTTATTAAGAAAGTTTGCTTACCTATCTTACTAACTTGTAGTTATTATTTCACTTAGCAAATTTACCATGCACTATTATGTGTAAGACCTACCTCTGGGTCAAGTTTCGTCAGATTCGGGACAGTTTTTATTTCAGCTATTTTGCACGATTTTATTAAAGAAAGTTTGCTTACCTATCTTACTAACTTGTAGTTATTATTTCACTTAGCAAATTTACCACGCACTATTATGTGTTAAGACCTACCTCTGGTCAAGTTTCGTCAGATTCGAGACAGTTTTTATTTCAGCTATTTTGCACGGTTTTATTAAGAAAGTTTGCTTACCTATCTTACTAACTTGTAGTTATTATTTCACTTAGCAAATTTACCACGCACTATTATGTGTTAAGACCTACCTCTGGGTCAAGTTTCGTCAGATTCGAGACAGTTTTTATTTCAGCTATTTGCACGGTTTTATTAAGAAAGTTTGCTTACCTCTTATTACTAACTTGTAGTTATTATTTCACTTAGCAAATTTACCATGCACTTTATGGTTTAAGACCTACCTCTGGATCAAGTTTCGTCAGATTGAGACAGTTTTTATTTCGGGTATTTTGCACGGTTTTTATTAAAGAAAGTTTGCTTATCTATCTTACTAACTTGTAGTAATTATTTAACTTAGCAAATTTTTTTTTGGGTAAAGGTAAATTTCATTAATGAATAAAGAATACTGTACATATGTACAAAGGCATAACAAAGAATGAATTTAATGCCCTATAGGCCAAGCAATATTCCAAATCCTATACAATGTTCTATTTTGTAATGAAGGAATAAAATCATCACTCATAATCGTAGCTGAATCTCTTCAAATCACCTGTCTTGCTACTGTTTCAGCTGCTGAACCTGTTGCGCTAAATTTTCTGTTGTTATGCTCAATCCATAGATGGTAAACTAGTGCTGCCAGGAGTGCACGAGAGGCTTCGTTAAGTAGATGGACTGATCTCCATCGTTTACTTGCCCATAGGATGCCCTGTTGCCAGCCCGAGTGTGGCCAGTGGAATCGAACGTGTCGTTGTACTATTTGTAGGCATCGTCTTGAGTATTGACAGTTGAAAAACAGGTGGTCATGTGTTTCTACATACTGTCCATCACAGAGTACACAACCATTGTCCCCACGAGATGTCCAAATTTTGTCCGTTGTGGATAGTTTCTCCCATATAGCCAACCAAAAAATGAAGATATGTCTGGGGATTTTATACCTGCCCTGTAGGAGTCCATGCTATACTACACAGTTTGTCTGTGGCTGGAGCAGCTCCATTGTGGAATGGACAGAAAAACTGGCCCGAAGCGTGTCTCCAAGTTATAGTGTCCGGTGTGTTCTGACGAACCGGTGGTAGGTAAGAAATAATCTCCATGATGTCAATATCAGATTGTGCTGGCCAGTTCCATTGACCATGTTGCAGCACTCTAGATAGGAGGGAGTCAAGTGGTAAACCTGTGATTGTCGGTCCTCGCGGGTGGGAGATGCAAAGTGGTCCTTGTTCACGCCATATATCTTGCCAAATTTTGAATGTATTTCCAGATCCTACATGATAAAGTAGTCCGCTTTTCAGAATAGATCTCAGCTTGATCATTTTTTTCCATCCGCATGATCCTGTTGAACCATTAAAAGTCCAGAGGGTGTTGTTGTGTAACCTGTATTGCAGGATCCAGGCCACCCAAATCGATTTACTGTCATGTTGAACAAGTTTCCACAGATGCTTCATCATAAGAGCTTTATTCATAACAAGGATGCTACGGAAACCCAAGCCTCCTTCTTCTTTCGGTCGACATACCTGTTCCCATGCAACTTTGGCGTGACCTCGTCCAGTTGATCCTTGCCATAGGAATTTTCTCATCTTTGCTTCAAGGAGTGTGATGACTCCTTTGGGTAGGATAAAGACCGATGCCCGATAGGAATGCAAGGTGCTTAGGACTGATTTGATAAGTTGTGCACGTCCAGCAAAAGACAGGTTTAAGTGGCTCCAACCTGCTATCCGAGAGCCAAGCTTGTTGATGAGAGGCTTGCAGTCAGCAATCTTGAGTCTGGACGAGATAAGAGGAACTCCTAAGTACTTAACTGGTAAGGAGCCTTCCTGAAATCCCAATACATCGATCATCTGTTGTTTATCCTGCTGCTCTGCCCTAGACAGAATAATTTGGCTCTTGTTAGGATTGACTTTCAGACCAGATAGTGCAGCAAATTCGGACAGGGTGTTTTTGATCACTTGAATTGAGGGGATGTCAGCCCTGCAAAATAGTAAGACGTCATCTACAAAACAGAGGCTCAGTATTCACTGTTCTGAGCATTTCCAATGGAACTGAAACTGATGATCAATTAGGACTCTGTATCTTAAGAGAGTATTCCATGCTTCCATGACAAGAACAAAGAGGTATGGTGATATGGGATCACCCTGACGAAGACCTCTAGCACCTGGGAGAAAACCATAGATAGATCCATTAAGGGATATTGAAAATGAGGCAGTTGATACACATTGCTCAATCCAGCTAATAAACCTTGCAGGAAAGTTGAATAATTTCAATACCTCTAGCAAGAAATCCCATTCCCCCGAGTCATATGCTTTCTGAAGATCCACTTTGATAGTACACCTAGGAGGTAATCTTGTTTGATTATAACCTGCAAGGAGTTCTTGGGCTAAAAGAATATTGTCAGAAATACTACGGCCAGGAACGAAAGCATTTTGAGAGTGATCAATCAACAGATCCAGTACTATTTGCATCCTTTTTACAATGATTTTGGTGATTGTCTTGTAGATGATGTTATAGCAGGATATTGGTCTATAATCTGATACTTGAGATGGCATCTGAACCTTTGGAATCAACACCAGTAGAGTAGCATTGATTTGTTTAAGGAGTTTTCCTGACCTGAAAAACTCACCAACTGCTGCAGATACTTCGTGTCCAACCACTGACCAAGAGGCTTTAAAGAAAGCCGAGGTGTATCCATCCGGACTTAGTGCACTATCCTCAGTGATATCAATTATGGCGTCTCTGATTTCATTTTCTGTTATTGGAGCACAAAGTGCGTCAGATTCCTCTTGTGAGAGACAATGGTTTATTACTGGTCGTAGAAAGTCCAAACTGATATCCCTTTGGGTTCTGGTACCTCCCAGTAGTGTTTTAAAATATGAAACAAATTCCTCTGTAACCTCATTCATATCCGTGAGTACCTCTCCGGTTGACTTAGAAATTTGAAAGATTCTCTGTCTAGCTCTCGTCGAGTTTATCTTTCTGAAGAAGGTTTAGTGTTCTGGTCACCATGCTTCAGCCATTGTAGTTTTGAGCGTTGGTGTAACATGTTCTCCTCCATTTTCACAGCGTGAGAATAGACCATCCGGCAGCATTTCACAAGCTGAAGTAAATAGTCTTCTTTGTATGCATCGAATAGTTCCTGAGCTTTGTCCAGAAACCCTTTAGCCAATTTAACGTTTTCTGTCAGATTCCCTGTTTCTTTCCGTTGTTGCCGAAAGGTAGTTTTTAAAGCTTTGAGCTTGCACACCACCTCATACATAGCAGTCCCAGGTATTTTGTGAGTCCATATGCGCTTGACAGAATCAATGAAGCCAGAACGTTTAGTCAGAAAATTATCAAAATGAAAGAGCATATGGTTCGTACCTCTGTTATCACCCTGGATAATGAGCGGGGAGTGGTCAGATGTACTAGGTAGAGCACTGAGATAGGATGAGTTAGGCCATGTATCCAACCATGCCGCATTTATTAGCATGTGGTCCAATCTCTTCCATAGACTTCGGCTTCCTTCACTACAATTATGCCAGGTGTAAGGACACCCAGTAAACGGTAAGGTGTATAAGGCTATTCTCCATTATACATTGGCGAAATTCATTCATTGATGCTGTCGTGTCTGCCGCTCGGCCCCATACTTCACTGTCGTCCAACACAGCATTAAAATCGCCTAATACAAGCCATGGTTCTTCAGAGATATTACCAGCTAAGGATTGGAGAATAGCCCATAGATTTCGTCTAGGAATCAGTTCATAGTCTCCATACAGGACAGATATCAAACACTTGGTGTGTGTTCTTTTATTAGTGGTTCGGCAGTGGATAATTTGAGACTTAACCCATAAAATTTCAACCTCAATCTCCAGATTATACCAAGCTAACCATATACGCCCCGCAGGACCAGCATAATCATCAAACCAAGACCAAGAATGCAAGAAATTTTTGCGAATTCGACGCACATTAGCAATACTCACTCTAGTTTCAAGTAAGCCAAGGAATTGAATATGGTGTTCTCTTACCAGATGTTCCACAGCTCGTTGATGGTCAGAGCCATTCAGCCCTGGACGTTCCAAGCGGTCCGCCTGATCATGTTCCATCCAATTTTTTTTTTTTTCGGTAACGGTAATTTCATTAATAAGTAAAGTACAAGAGGAACAAATCGGATGCGTCAAGCGGTATCCCTGACAGGCCAGGGGATTCGCCAAAGTCGATATAATCCTCGCGAACTAACAGAATCAAGTAATTCCAAGCTAAGTATCTTCTGCCTAATCGCGTCAATCGCATTCCTAGCAATCGTGGAACTCGGCCGTGTAATATGCCTAAAGACTCTTTGATTACGTTCTTGCCAAATATGATAGACAATAGCTGCCAATAATGCTCTGTAAGCCGCCTGGACTATGTGTCGGCCCATATACCTCTTCGAAGCCCAAGTAATATCCTCCCCCCATGCACGGTTCGGCCAACTGAAGCGACAATGCTCTTCAAACTCGGATACACCGCCGAGAGTAGCTGCACCGGAAAAAAGGTGCTCATGCGTCTCTACCGCACGTCCGCACAACACACATACCCCACTAAGTGAGATAGCCATGGTTTATCCATCGTCGAAAGTTTCTCAAGAATAGCCAACCAAAGAACAAAGGAATACTTAGGGATCTTACAAGGGCCTAAGTAGTGAAATACCATCCTACCTTAGGTCCCGGACTCCGGAATATATCATAGACAACCTTCGTAGAGAAGTCGCCCCCTCGCCATAGAATAGAGTCGCTACCATTGTGAATGGTCGGTAGCACATGTATGATTTCATGCATTCCATGTCCGTGATAAGAGGCCAGCACCAAGCTCCATCCACAATAACCGTTGAAAGTGTTGCTGCTGCAGGAATGTTCGTCCTGCTGGGGCCACACGGAAACCGCTGGATCAATGGGCCGAGACTATGCCAGGGGTCATGCCAAAGAGAAAAAGATTCCCATCACCAATCTTGAGCTCAATGTAAGGAAGAAGTGCTGATCGTAATCGAAGAAGCTTCCTCCAGCCCCAAGAACCACCTTGACATCCACCGTCCATACGGATTTGTGTCTGAGATGATTATGAGCAATCCATCGCACCCAAATGGACGACTGGTTACCTTGGATCACATCCAAAGATGGCGACACATAAGAGCTTTGTTGAGTGCTAGGATATCCCGATTCCTAGCCCCCCCCTCCTCTTTCGGTCTGCACACAGTACTCCATGCACCTTTGGATACCCACTGTCGAGTTCCTTTCCACAAGAAATTCGCATTCGTTTCTCAACTTCCCGGATGACCCCTTTCGGTAATATGAAAGCCTTCGCCCAATAAACATTAAGCGACATAAGCACTGATTTGATCAACTGGAGCCTCCCTGCGAATGACAACTGAATACTATCCCAACCTTTAATCCGACTATCAACTTTAAGGAGAGGGGATGGCAATCCGAGATAGATAGCCGTGAGGCTAAAAGAGGAAGGCCGAGGTACCTGAGGGGAGGTGACCCTCCTGGAACTGCAGAGCTGCAATTAGGTGCTCCGCTCTTCTGTGCTGACCGAGGATTATCTGTGATGAAGGCCGAAGGTTGGCGAATTCATCTAGACCACGCCTAAACACCTGGATCGAGGCCACATCGGCCTTGCAAAAAAGGAGGAGATCATCGGCAAAACATAGCTGAAATAAACCAAGCTCCTTGCAACGCCAATGGTATGAGAATCCCTCATTCTGATCTATAAGTTGTTGCATCATCAACTGCAGGACTTCCATGACCAGAACGAACAAGAACGGGGACATCGGATCCCCTGTCGCAAGCCCTAGCACCTTGAAAAAGCCGTGAGGTTCCCATTAATGCACACCGAGAACATAGGAGTAGTAACACACTCCTCGATCCAACCAATAAAGATGTCTGGGAATCCAAACAGTTGGAGCGCAGCTATAAGGAACCCATTCGACCGTGTCATATACCTTCCTTAGATCAACTTTCAATGCAATCTCTTCGGTAGTCCCTGTCTATTATACCCTGTGAACATCTCCTGGGCAAGCAGAATGTTTACACCAATAGAACGGCCGGGAACAAAAGCATTCTGCGATGGGCTGATCATCGCATCTAACACCAGTCTCAAGCGCTGTACAATTATCTTAGTAATAACCTTATAAAGCACGTTACAGCATGATATGGGTCGAAAAATCTGACACCAAGTTCGGCACCGTACCTTAGGGATGAGAGAAGCATAGTGGTGTTGACTTGCTTCAACGACGCCCTGTAGTAAAGAATTCCAAGATTGCTTAACCACCTCGTCTCTATGACAGGCAAGAGCTTTATAGAAACCAGGAGTAGCATCCGGTCCTGGCGCCTTGTCTCTGCAATATCGAAGAAGGCATCCTTGACTTCCTCCCGTGTAGGCGTTGTAAAGTCCATGCACTCAGCGGGGTTACAACTGCCGGGCCCAGGGTCGTAAGTATCTCAAATCAATGTACTCCGCCTCTCTCACCTCCGAGTAGTCGCTGATAGAAAGATACAAATTCGTCACTACTTATCCTGGTCGGTGAGTGTTTGGGCAGCTCAATTCGCATCTGGAACCCTTTGGATGCTCTTTCTCATGGCACCTTTCGGAAGAAGATTCTCGAGCATTGATCTCCACTTTCCTTTTAACCATGAATCTTCGCCTCTGTGAAGCATGACTGTTCCGCTTTAGTAAGCTCGGAGAAGACCATCTTGCAACATTTTTCTCGAGTCGGATCAATAATGTATTGTGTCTATCCGTTTGTAAAACAGTTTTTTGCCACTGTACCAAGGAATTCAGCCGCGAGTTTTGACATTCAAAGACAGATCTCCTTTTTCTTCTAAGTGTACGAAAGACCGGTTCAGAGCTCGGCAGTTTCCGTGTATGCATACATATTAGTTCTGCAAATTTGATGCGTCCAAATATCTGGCACTGAAGTAGTGAATTTCGATGACATCGTGAGATAGTTGTCGAATCGAAACATACTGACTGTATGAGAAACAGAATCTCCTCGGATCACAGCGGAGAATGATCAGAGGTACGAGCGTTGAGAACAGTGGTAAATGCGAACACGGCCACTGTCCTAAGCCAAGGCATCATTAAACAATCAGCCTATCAAGAACGTTTTCCATAGGCTACGGCTCCTTCACTGCAATTTGCCAAAAAACGCTTCTCCTTGTACCGGTAGGTGGATTAAGTCCAGTGTCAAGATACAATTCCGAACTCAGTCATAGCCAATTGAAATATCAGCTGAGGATCCACACACTCACTCATATCAAGTACGGTGTTGAAATCCCCCACAATCCACGGTTCATCAGAGATAGAGTGAGCCAGTGTCCTCAATTTTGCCATAACCAATAGTATCATTTGCTCATAAACAACGGGTAAGACAGACAAGTGAGCAACCGAATAGTAATACGACAGTGTATAAACTGTACATCCAAATCTAACACATGCACATCAAGCAGTTCATCATCCCATGCAGCCAAATACGGTTACCGCCATTATAATCAGTAACAAAGACAATGTGGTAAAAAAATTTTGAATACGCGACACATTAACAGCAGAGACTCGAGTTTCTAAAGTCCAGGAATTGTAACCTGAATCGGATACAAGCTCCTTCACCGCCACTTGATGGTCACGTCTGTTCAACCTCGAACATTCCAGATGCCTGCATTCATCACGTAACAATAGGCAAGGGGCTGCTTGTAGGACCCCGGTAGAACGCCTGCATCATCATTAGCGATAATAAAACATCAAAACGGATTATACACAACAACCGCTTTCACCTTATCGATAACTCAACTGGTTAGCTCATTCGTATCCATCCAGTCCAACTCCTCCCGTGCTACCAAAGGCTTTCGGTCAGCACCCTTAGTCACGTAAGGCCGCTTACGAGCGGTGCACCGCCGCTTCTGAACATACACGAACAGGCGGATTTGTCAATCTTTCTAACATCGGGCATGCAGACGTCGAGTGTCCTAGATGACATCAATTCTTGCATTTCGGTGGGCACCCATTCATACTCTACCTCCACCTGCATGGTACTTCAGTTCCGTCCCCTCGCATCATAATAATGAGAGCGTTAGGTAGAGTTGACGAATATCAAGCATCACACATACATCGAGCAAGTCCAGTCTCGTGCATGCCCTGGTGATGGTATCTTGATATAGCGGCCGGCTGCCCGCTCGCCACCGGTACTTAGTCATTCATCGGTCCAAAAATCGACCGGGTAAGTGGGAAGCTAATCCACACCGGGACATGTGTAGTTTATGTTTCCACAAAACATGCCCGGCTCCCACCGTTGAAAGAAAATCGGTTGGCCTTGAAAACAACAAGGACCCCTTCGATGACCTCTTCCTATCGGCAATTTCCGTCTTAAATTGAAGAAATAGAACCATTGGACGTATGCCGTAACCGTCTTGACAGCCGGCCAAACCGATGTAACATACTATTAAGATGATGATAATATGGTTTCCGGCTAAAGAAATATCCCACCGCCGTATTATCCGCACCGGCGTGATCCCTCACGAACAACATCAATGGACGCCTTACAACATTTTCACACCATTTTGAATAGTCGGGGTTCACAAAAGAAACGTTTTCCTAGTCGAATTATTAAACTAGCGAGCAAATTTATCACAAGAAAATCTGAACACGGGGGTTTGTAGTGTACATTACCGATAAAATTTCCGGCGGATTTGTCGGCCACACGTAGTCCTCGATCGCCGGCAATCGTTTTGTGGCATTGGGGGCCATGGAGCCTGCGGCTGCGAATAAAGCACCGCCGTGCGGCGGTTTTGCTTTGGTGTGCGCGGCCAATCCGCGGCGGAAACTGATATTTTCGGCACAGACGCCGGTGTAATTCCGTCCCGGAGATCCGCAAAAAATGGTGAAGGCGATGGACTCACATTGGAAATCTCGGAGCCACCAACGGGCGGGGAAGA
>JACGWL010000126.1:0-51600 GCA_034509725.1 Sesamum angolense
ATGTCTTACATATAAGTTTATAACCAAAATACATATAAAATCAGTTAAATCATCCAAATTTCTAGTCATCCAAATGAGTATAAATTATCATGATCATCTTTTAGATCTTCAGTAATTTCATCAAATAAAACAGACTCCAACTCTGGTTCATCAAGCGAGAAATTTGCAATCTCTGAAATTTTTACCCAAAACTTTTTGAAATTGTAAAATGACCCCTAAAGTGTCCTAAAACGTGTCGGACACGCCCTTTGGCGTGTCCGACACCGTGTCCGTTTTTTTTTAATTTTTTTTTATTTTCGGACACGCTAGAGCCGTGTCCGAGGCGTGTCCGTGTCCGACACGTGTCGGACACTGCACCAGGCGATTTTTCGAAGTGTCCGTGCATTATAGCTTGGTATCCTAATGCATGTCTCTAGTCCCTTTTCCTTCTTTCCATATTTTGCTATATATTCTTTTTCTTTTTTGGTGGAGATTTCGAATTGTTCAAATGGAAATTCTCAATATGATTGCCAATAACTTGCTCTTCCTCCAAGCCTTTGAGGGATTTAGTAAATATCTAAATTTTTAGCTTTTGAATTAGGTCAAATAACATAAAATCCTCTTGTGTTTTAAAAATTCAGTTAAAAACTTTCTTGTATTATAAAATGGGTAAAATGTCCCCTCTGTTTTCATAAACGCAAATTACTTGCCACTCTCCATTAAAATCACTTAACGGTGATAATTTTTTTATTAAATTATCGTTATGCCGTTTCTATCATATTTTATTTTTTATTTTAATGACTGTAGTTTTTTTATGGAATAAAAGCAGTTAGATCTAATCAATTCATCTCACCGTTAGATTTATAAAAAATAAAGGGTTTACATTTAATAAATTTTAAATATATAATATAAATATTTTATACATTATAAAATATAAAATTATTATTAAAAAAATTAATAAAATTAAACCCCACCACCCCCCATGCCCAACCCCCTCCCTACCCTCCACCGCCCACCCCAACAAACCCCCTCCCCCGCTCTTACTCGTCAGTCGGGGGGGGGGGGGACATTGGTGTGGCGGTCGGGTCGCGGTCGCGGTCGCTCAGATTTTTTAACGGCCGTTGCCCAATTTTTTTTTCTTTATAATTGTCCAAATTTTTTTCTTTATATTTTAATTTTTGATTAAAGTTAAAAATTAAGAAAATTAATTCATATTTTCAAAGTTAAAAAAAATTCAAATTTTTTTTAAATACTTAAAATGATAATTTAAATCTATTATACTATTTAAATACTACAAAAAAAATCTCACAAACAAGAAAAAATTGAATGTGTTATTTTATAAGTAAAAAAGGGTATATTAGTCATTTTTAGTCTAAAAAGGGGTCAAAATCTACCAAAACTCTATGCAGTTTGCATCAAGGGCGCGTGAAGTTCACCTTTCATTAGAAACTAACGGAATGGGGGTTTAGGCAAGATTTTTTAAATCACAAGGCCTTTTAGCTTATTTTAAAACATAGGGGAGGTTTTTTAGCTAGTTCGGGGAAACGCAAGTGGCTAAAAAATGCAATTTGGCCTTTCAATTAACCTTACAAAAGGACAAATTCGCTACCCCAATTATTCTCAAGTTGGAAATTCGACGATAAGGGTTGCTCTCATTGTATTTCATGTTCTGGCTTCTCTCAACATCAATTGTGCCGACCCATAGCAAATTTCACCAAGTGGTCAAGAGTAACACTTCTCATCTTCATCTTTCCTTTTTTTTTATAACACGATTGGTTTGTCCGTATGCTAATTTTTTCATGAATTTGTGAATGAACTTCTGCAATTTCTCATACAAGTTTATGGATGCTTCGCACGCCATGTTTTCAGAAATTTGTCAATGAAGAGATTTCTTGACTTTTATCAGTATTTTCAGCTACATACATGCACATTCGTATGTTTACATATCTTGACTTCGTATATTCTTATGTGCATTTGTTTATCAAGATCACAACAAGCCATTCCCATTCACCGTTGTTTGAAGTGGCAAAAATAACCTTGATGTCAAAGGCACCACCTTGCACGTCCATAGCTGACCGACATCGTTCAGTCTTCCAAGGTTCGATCTTCGCACAAGTTGTGCCCATCCATCAGTGTTTCGAATAGACGATGAGAGAGGCGTTTGACTTCCGCTCCAATGTTTTATCCTAATCTAATGCCTTGGTAGACAAACCTTCTATTCATGATATCGAAGCCGACATTGAATTGGCACTTAATAGCTAGCCAATCCTAGAAAGCTTTGAACTTCTGATATATTTTTAGGTGGCCACCACTCTAAAATAACCTTCACTTTTATCAGATTAGGTTGTACCCCTTCTCTTGAAACAACATGCCCTAAGAAAGCAATTTCCTCCATCCAGAACTCATATTTGCTGAATTTAGCGTATTGTTTCTCTCTCAAAATCTGCAGAATTGTATGTAAATGTTGCTCATGTTCCTCGCGACTACTGGAGTATATCAGAATATCATCAATAAGCACACGAATTGATCGTGGAATGGCTGTAACGTCTTGTTCATCAGAGATATGAAAGTAGCGGGAGCATTCATCAACCCAAATGGCATAACAGCAAATTCATATGGTCATACTTGGTCCTAAAAGTTGTCTTTGACATTGACCCTTCTTCGATTCGCAATTGCCAATACCCTAACCTTAAATCGATTTTAGAGAACATGGTGGCACCCTTCAGCTGATCAAGCAGATCATCTATCCTAGGCAGAGGATACTTATTCTTGATTGTAATTTGTTTTTACTGTCTATAATCAACACATAATCCCATACTCCCATCCTTCTTCTTTACGAATAACACCGGTGCTCCCCAAGGTGAAATACTAGGTCGGGCATACCCTTTATCTATAACTCTTCTAACTGTTTCTTTAGTTTTTTCGATTCTGACGAAGCCATTCTATATGGTGCAACTGAAATAGGTGTTGCCCCGGGAATAATTTTTATTTCAAAGTCTACTTCTCGATGAGGTGATAACCCAGGTAATTCCTTAGGAAAAACATCAAAAAATTCCCTCACAACTGAAACTTCTGATACACCCAAACTGACCTTCATGACATCACGTACACTAGCTAGATAAGCTTCACACCCTCCTTTAATTAAATTAAAGGCAGTCACAGCGGAAATTAAACAATTAAGTATGACTTTTATTTCCCCCACTATAATCGTTTTTATTTGCCCACTAACTTCTACAGCTACTTCTTTTGTTTGACAGTCCACCAAAGCATGATTATTAGATAATGAATCCATTCCCAAAATAACGCCAAACTCCCTAAGATTTATCACAACCAAGTCTGCATATAGAGTGACACCCTCCACTATTACCGGACAAGATCTCACTACTGTTTAACTAGTATAACACCACCAGCAGGTATAGATACACATAAATCATGTCCCAATGGTTCTATACTAACATGGCACGGGATGCAAAATCATGTAATATAAATGAACAAGTAGATCCTGGATCAATCAACACATGTGCACTAGAATTGCAAATAGAAAAGGAACCAATGAGAACCCCGGGTGTCATAGGAGCTTGTTCTTTCGTAATCGCATACAAGTTTGTAGACGGGGTGTCATAGGTGTCATAGAACCCCGGGTGTCACAGTTAACTCATTCTGCTTCAGTTCAAGAAACTCAACTTTCTTACGATTTCTGTAGACCGGTGGAGTGTATTTATCAGCAAATTCCTTCAAGAAGTCATTCCAAGTCAAAGTGATTGTTCGATTCTTGCTCCCCGGAACTGTTTCCCACCAATCCAAGGTATTTTTTTTCTAATAAGGACACTGCATACCTTAACTTTTGCTCAGAAGTAAATTCAATTCTATCTAGCACTCTCTCTGTGTTTCTCAACCATTCTTCTACTTCTGAAGGGTCAGTTGTACCTGCAAATACCTTCACTCCCTATATCCTCACTATCTCATAATTTTTTATCAATGACTGCATTCTGTGGCTGGGGTTGTGTGTGTGTGGAGCCATTCTCTGTATAATTTCTATGAATTTTTGGATAAAAGGGTTCACTTCCAGTTGTAGGACATTTCTATTTTGGGCTTCTAACCCCTAATGTTCTAATGCATGATCATGACCTTGCACAAACTCTAATGACTCAGTTGGGCCAACAGCGTTTTCACCTGACGCTTCCATCCTATATGAAAAATGCACATAGGTAAGTAGGTTCCTAGTGTATACCTTATGCATAATATCACATTTCATCTACTATACCCAGGGAATCTAATCCCTACTCTGATACCACCAAATGTAGCACCCGCTATTAATACAACAGCTATATCTTCCCTAAATATCATACTTAAAGTAAACGATGTTTATATGTACAAATATGCACTTAATCATTATGCACACGTAATCCCTATGTCACAACAAACACAATCACAACCCACATCATTATATATATATATATATATATATATATGCACATATCAAACATCACAAAGCAAAACCATTTTAATAGTTCACCGTCCTCATTTTTAATTCTCCTCTGTACATCCCAAAATGTGAATTATATTTCAACTGACGAGTTAGGAAAAAACCACACACTGACCAGACCTGACTGAACGCGGGGTTTGTACCTAACCCTCGATAGGCAGACACATCAAGATCTACTCTTCCGAACAGAAACTTAATAAACTTTGGGGTGAGCAAATCGGACAGAAACCTTTTCTTTATTGAAGAAATATATTAAATATTACATAAATATTATTTCCTCCCTTGGAGGAGACAACTATTTAGCCTCTCATATGGTAGAGGGCCAGACTCTTTGGGGAAACCCCCATGAACTAAGAACTGGAAAAATTTACAAGGATAGAGACTTGGAATATTATGCTTTGAAGAGTAGGGGAAAATATTTGATGATCCCATTCTGCTTCTCGGCTTCCTTATTTATAGCCATCCGCGGACGTCAAATGCGGACTTAATCTTGATTTTTGATGACGTCATGGCGTTCGTCATCTTGATGACGTCATTGCTTCCGTCATCGTCCTTTCCAGCTGTATTCCATAATGGCTTGTCGGCCATTCAATTGCTAGCTGGTTCCGACTGTTGGTTTTGTCGTCTTCTACCGACAGTCTTCTTTTTGAATTTTTACATCCTTCGATTTTTACTTGTTCTTGTAAAAATTCTTCCTTTTACCTTTGTCCGGATTTGGTTCGGGTTTCTTTTGGGTCACCCGTATCTTTGTGCCGAACAGTGGTTTTCCTGTTTCTCACAGCAAGGGCAAAATGGTTATGCCATTGCCCAACATGCAACATGTTGCATGCTTCATCCTTGTTGACTCGGTTGCAGGCAGCTTGTTCTCCCATATAAGCATTCTTTTCTTTTCGAACATGCTTTCTGCAAACTCAGTGCTCTTTCCTGTCATGGAGTTTAACAGGAACAATCCATTCACCTTGTTGGAGAAGATTTTGAATGGATACTTGACTTTGTCCATCTCGGTGAGACAGACCCATAAAACCCCAAGCTCTTCTGGTGGAAATATCGTCTTCGCTAATAGCGGACACCAGTGGAGCTGCTTCTGTGGTAGCTTTGATTCTGTTAAAAGCCACCATGTCTGGTCTCTGCAGCTTCATGAAATGAAACGCTGGATGAGACCCTTTTCCTGCCATCTCTGGAGCTGCTGAAATGAATTTTAACTCCAGGATATCTCCTCGCTTTAAGGGGATTGTTTTGGATTGCGTCCACTAATCCATTCCGGTAATTTGGAGATTTCCGGAAAACTTGGTGACATAGTATGAACTGAAGCCAGAGCTCCAAACTCATACCATTCTCGAACTTCTTCAGGTTTTGATCCTTCCATCATCCAGACCCTATTGTATTTTCCAGTGGTCTCGATAATGGTCTTGCTTGGGTTGACACCTTTGCGGGAAATTAATTTTTCCCACATCCTTTGATATACCTGCCAAGCAGAAGAAGATGAAGAAGATAATTCATTAGTATTAGTCTTAGAAGTGCCTGTCATTGGCCTAAGACTAATCTCTCCCTCTTTAACCCCAGAGGTGCTAGGTTGACTCGAATCATCAGAGGTTTTCACTCCCTGTGACTCGTTCGTCGCCGTTTCACCAGAATCTGATGATGGCCTTGTGCAAGCAGTACTTGAATCTGCCGCTACAGGTTTAGATCATGTACTCTAAGTGCAGGTTTAGAGCCCTGCTCTCTGAACTCGCGAGTCATCACCGAGGGCGATGCCTTTCGAATTGGTTCTTGTAAAGCGTTCCATAGCGCAGTTGATGCTACCAAGGAACTCCTGATATTCGTCTGGACTATATCCAGATCTGCTCGTTGGACTTGTCCGGCTACTTGGGCGTTAACCGCTAGCCATCCAAATTCTCGGTCAAGCTCCTCAAGGTTCTCTCTGAGGTGCCTGAGTCTCAGCATGACGGAGTTTGCTTCAAATCCCTCCATCTCTTGTCAAGAAATCTGCAAGAACATTTTCATGAGATTTAATAACGACAATATTATAACAATAATATTGGCATTCAGCTTGCCATCTGATAATACGAGCTTTCTCAATTTTAGATTCCAGTTTGTTTTTCAGGAAAGCTTTAACATTAGTATTATCAACTTTTAATGTAAATTCTTTAGCAAGTAAGAACAAAGGTCATTTCTTAAAAGTCTTCCAAACTGCAAAGAATTCTTTCTCGTTAATATGCCACACTTGGGCCTGTTGTTCAGTGAACAACCCTCCTATGTATCTACAAGGTTCTTCCCCTGTAGTAGTCTTCTTCATGAGCACTGCTGCCCATCTGTAATCATTGGCATCTGTATAGACTACCAATTCATCCTCGTCCTGCGGTATTGCAAGCTTTGGCAGATTATTGCAGACCTGCTTTAGCTCACGAACCCTTTGAGTGTGGATTTCCTCCCATTTCCACTTTGCACTTTCTGTTTCTTTCAAAAGTGGACGAAATCCTTTCTGTATTTTGCAAGATCCTTTATGAAAATTCCTACAAAATTCACTACTCCTAAGAAGCTTTGTAATTGCTTCTTATATTTGAGTACATTTGGAAAATTGCGGATTTTCTCCACAATGTTCCTGCAACTCAATACCTGCTTCGTCAATAAGAATTCCTAAAAATTTAATTTTATTGACTGCTATAGTAGCTTTCTTTTCATAAAGTACTAAACCCTCTTTATGACATGCATCAGAAAATATTTCTAAATGTTTAATATGATCTTTCATATTTTTAGATGCAATCAGGATGTCGTCAATATAGACAAACATGAACTCAAAATAATCTTTAAAAAGATTATCCATTTTTCTTTGAAATATCTGGTGTGCATTAGCTAAACCCATTGGCAACACATTCCAGATATATTGACCTTGTGGCGTGGAGAATGCAGTAAACTTCTTTGATTCATTCTCCATTTTAATCTGATAAAAACCAGATTTGCAATCAAATTTAGAAAACACTTTTGCACCCTTAATGCAATCAATTAAGTGCTCTCTACTCGGAATGTAATAACCATCAAATTCAAGTATTTTATTAATACCTTGATAGTTAATTACCAACCTGGGTTTACCTCGCTTTATCTCACCCTGGTTTCTTACCAGAAATCCAGGGCTACTGTATGCAGAGATTCCAGGCTCGATAAGTCCAAGGCTGATATGCTCCTTGATAATGATCTGCATATCCTTCTTGTCCTCCATGTTCATCTGGATAGGCTTATATCGAACATACTCATATTTGCATTCTTCTTTAATTTTGAGAGTTAAGCTTCGATCTTGTTCCTATCCCACCATGCCAGAGGATTCTCGCTGAAATTTCTCTGGATGAGTCTTTTGACATTTTCGAGAGAAAGTATACTTTCCTCGCTTATGTCCAGGGTCTTTAACTCCTGTATTGCTTCCTTGAGATTCTTAAGTTCTTCCTCTGATTCCTCGTGGAAACTATCAGTATCGATGAGTCCCTGTTGCCTGAAAGACAAAAGAACTTTCCCAAATTTCCTTTATCCTGCATTTTTGGATTAGTCAATTTGGCATCGAAATCACCACGCTTGCTGCGAAAATTTATAGGCATTATCCTATTAAATGCCTTTTCTCTTCGCAAAACCTGTATCTCATTACCACAGTTAGTAGTAAAGGTTAACAGATTTCTCTGATTATCCTGCATATATCTTGCAAATGTTTGAATAAAATTATTACCCAGCAAGATATCAGCACCTGTATCATGAAAGTAAATGGGAGGTGTTTTTACCCTGAACCAGGGCGTTCCTAGTGCTCCCCCGATCATGATTTTTGCCTCTCGAATTCCTGTATTGAGTATCAGGATTTTTTGTGAAAAATCCCTTCCTGCAATAACAGGTAAGGTTTCCCTTGCTTCCTTGGGGAAAACTCCAGGCTTTGCTGTGCAAATTCCTGATCCTGAGTCAATATAAGCTGCAAAATATTCTGTCTTATATTGATCATATAACATACCAACAGATATGTATATAGAAAAGGGGCTTGTCATTCAATCCTTATGGTTACACCATCAAGACTGAACTCCATACCGTTACCTTTTCTTCCCCATGGTTTATGATCTTCGAGGAAACTTAACCCCAAAGTCATACACCCATTTTCTCGTCCTGCAACTAAAGTTCATGGCCTGCTATTTCTAACATGCCTTCGTATCTACCAACAACAGGTTGTTGCAAATGATATAAGTCATCAGAAGGAAAAAAGTTTTCATTCTTAGTGATGTCAAATATAACTTGTATCTCTTTCCATCCTTCAGGGCATTTAAGTTTTACGTTATCTACCCTAATCTCTTGAGGAGTCAAGACTCTTGCTAAGTCTTTCTCTTTTCCTTTGTAGCCTGTTATCCTATCTTCCAAAAAGGACATTCTGCTACTATACTCAATCCTAGAGCTCATTGTTCGATCTAAGACTGGGTGATCTTTTATAATAATATCGACACCACCTATTCTAGGTATCCTATTTGGATCTGGTGCCATTACCTTAGCAAATTCCTTGAAAATTCTAGGAATCTCAATATACTCTTTCCTAAGGAATAAATCCGAATGATGAGTGTTGGAAAGGGCATAAGCAATTCTATAAGTTATAGAATATGGTCTATTTCCTTCTTTCATAAGATCTTTTCTTTTAAAATCCTGATGAAGGGTTAAGACTCTACTGAAATCTTAGTCCGCTAGGTTGTATGCAATCCTAGGATGAATATCAAACATCAGTTTTCCTGCATACAAATTACCTATCATTGTCCCAAGACAACCATCTCTTAAGTTATTGATTCTTCTATCCATTATTGATAAATGTATTTCTGAATCAATTCCTTCCTTAAAAGTTGCTTTTATTACTACTTCAATAGTTCCTATGTGGATCCATTTCATAGTAACAGCAATCTCTTCTCTAAGCCTACTTAATTCTTCAAGAATTTCTTCTTTAGGAATAAGCTGCATTTCCATCACATTACCAGTAAATTCCATGGGAATAGCAAACTCACCTGAACTTACTTTGTAGATTATGTGATGTTTCCTCTGGTTCAGTCCTATCTGGTTGAGGACTTTACCAATTCCTCCAATTCTGAATCCATCATATGGACTGAGGTTGGAATCTTGACGCATGATTCTTTCCATGGTTTTGTTTGACACCGTCATCCTGGAAAAGAATCCTGACAGGCTTTCAGAGGTCTGAAGCCTATCTTCCTCATCGTGACTATTCTGACTCGGTTGAAGATCCATCCGACTCAGTCACCATTTTCTCCTCATAGACACTTTCGTCTGAAGGAAGATCTTCAAATTGGTATATTGGTACCAATTCACCATAGTAGACCGCGTCTAATATGTCATCCGTGGCTTCGAATTTTCTGATTTCACCACGTTTCTGCGGGCAGTCTGGAGCGATATGTCCTCTTGCTCCACATGTCCAGCAGTTGCAATCTTTCAAACTTTCATTCGTTCGGGTATGGGCCCATCTGAAAGTTCTTCTGGTAGGAGTTCTTCCTGTGGATCTTGACTATGTTCGCCTAGATCCTTGGGATGAAACCCTGGTTGGTCCACTCCTTTGCCCAGATTTGTATGTTCTGGCTTTGGTTTTGGACCACCATGATCTTCGCCTGAAAGGAGTTCTTCTGGAATTCCTGGAGTATAGATCACTCCTGTGTTTCCTCCTTTTTCTTGGCTCCCCTGATTCTCCTATAACAGTAGGAAAATCATTATTATCGCAACAGAGAGGAGTTCGTTTAATTGTACCTCTCAGTCGTTTCATGTTTTTCTGGATGGATGCTTGATAACACCAATCCTTCAACTTGTCTTTGAGAAAAGACATTCTCCTTGCTACTGAATCCATCTGTCCTTCCGGTACTTTGTATGATTGTATCAACATTTCCCTCCATGGACTGCAGATTTTCGCAAAGAACATTGGAGCTGCAACATCTACTGCTACTCCACTCTGAAAGAAATATTTACGGAACCAATAGATATATTCATCTACTGCGCAAATACTCCTTAGTTCAAGGCTGAAAAGTGCTTGTGCATATTCT
Source organism: Sesamum angolense (assembly GCA_034509725.1). Classification (NCBI taxonomy): domain Eukaryota; kingdom Viridiplantae; phylum Streptophyta; class Magnoliopsida; order Lamiales; family Pedaliaceae; genus Sesamum; species Sesamum angolense. Next base: position 10,513 of record JACGWL010000126.1, read on the forward strand.
CTAGCCTTTTCTGTTCTACTTCCTTCGAAAGTAACCATCTCCGATGAAGTGAATCTTGATAAGCCTTCCTAGCCGATCTGCTATTGCACTCTTGGAATCTCCGGCAAGGATACTGGCTTTAGTATCAGCTGGGGTATTATCCCATCCGATCTTTACAGAACCCTCTAAACTCAACTCCACTAATTTGATGAAGTTTTCTTTGTCGAGTTCTAAGGTAGTTGCCGCAATCTTTATGGCTGCTACCCATTCATCTATCAGCTTCTCCATGTTTCGGAAGTCGATAACATCCATATTTAGAACAGCACCGTATGGATGTAAGGGCTGAAGCATCGTTCTTGCCCAAGGTGTGTTTTTAGGTGCTCTCCTAGGATTTCTTCCTGGATTCTCTCGAAGTCTGGTTCCCACAAACGTTGGTGTTGCGTTGGTGTGGAAATCTGCACTTTCCCTTATTGGGTGATCTTGTGGAGCCTCATTTGAACATGTGCTCCCCTCCGGCGGTGGTAGTGCTGGAGTTACTTCATTGGTATGAATATTGACTAAATCCACAATCCCTAGTTGGGAAAATGATTCAGCCAATTCTTGTAGATCTGATAGATCCGCTCTGGTCACCTCCATTATTTTATGGAGTTAAGGATCTCCTGGATCTGTTCATCCCGAGTCTTTGGCTTCGGGATCTCCTTCGCCTTCCCCTTCTGATGTAGAAGAGGTACTGTCCCAAGGGCGTCCCTGATCCTCTCTTGTCTGGATATGGATGTTTCAGGTTTATCCCTTTGGTTTCTTTTCAGATCTGCAACATCGGTCTTCAGATTTGTAAGATTCTTGTGTAGATCTGGGAGGATCTTAAGAATCTCGTCCATCTTGTGGCACAAGGAGTCTACTTTCATAGGTACGTTGGATAACCTATGTCCATAGTCTTGAACCGTCTTCTGGATTTTCCTCAGATCTTGAGAAATCTTCGAGGTATCGGCCTCGATCTCCTTCCAATTAATACCTCTAATCATAATTTTTAGAGAGATATTGGTGTAGGAATTGACCTTTTCCATTCCTCCGGGCTGGAATTGGTCCGTTGATCTCAGTGGTCTGCAAGCGCTTCACCACCTTCCCTGGTAAATGATGACTAATTTCCCAGGTTCTCCACCTTTCTTCAACTTCTTCTTTCGAGAGAAGCTCCCAATTGATCCTTTTAGGACCCTTGTCTCACATTTTTTCAGAACTTCCCGAAGGACGTTCTCTCTTTGTCTTTCCAGAATCTGGAAATATTCCCTGTTGTCATTGTAACTCGAACTTTCGTTCGGTTCCATTTTTCTCTTAAGAGTCTCCTCCGTTAGTGAGAAATAATAATTATATGCAATATAACAATATATTCTTCAATAAACCTAGGCTCTGATACCATTCTGAGCGAGCATGATTGATGCAGATTTTCTGTCATAAACAGTACGTGAGATGCAGGACTCGGTCGTTCCAATAACTATTCAGTTATCTTAAGGGAACAGTCGAGGGGATTCTCGATATACTTTGTTTATGGAGAAAATACAAAATTTGGCAATAAATCAAACAATGGACTAAAATTCCTAGTAAAGGGGTAAGATTGTCTTTCTGAAGACTAAATTTAAGTGATTTGGGAAGTTAATGGACTAAATTTAAAATAAGCAAACTTAATGGACTGAAATTAATGTCAGGCAAACTTAAAGGACCAAACGAATCTTATTCCTGTTATATTATATTATTATTATTACTTAGTTAGTTTATTATGTTATATATATATATATATATATATATATATATTATACTATTATTATTTACTTATTTGTCTTATTATATCCGTTATTATTAATTTTATTATATAATTAAACTTTTTTTAAAAATACCCGTTACGTCCTATCTAATTTTCTAATTAAATAAATTTGCTCTCAAATATTATAATGAGCTCCAATTCACTCCATTCAAATTTTATTATATTTCAATTCTATCCTATAATTTATTTAATAATTAACTAAATTTTATAATTACAAATTACTCCCACAATTATGTATTATAATCTTTGGGCCGTCACATGCGAGCCAACTAATTATTGTCATGTGTTAATTAGGAAGTTCATGGGATCCTCTTTTTATGCGTGTGTTATATCATTCAATAACTAATGTGTCATGATGAAGTATTTAATTTGGAGTTATATCATTCAATAACTAATGTGTCATGATGAAGTATTTAATTTGGACAACTCCCTATTAATCAAAAAATACTTTTACCAACTGTCACATTATATAATTATAAATTTTAATTAATTAACACTACCATTTGTGGACATTCAAAATTATTAAAAATGGAGGATGAATTGGAGGGCTTAGTTCACATGTTAAATGCATATAATTTCTGTTCCAAAAGATGTGTATTTGATTTTTAAATACAAATTTATTTAACTTTGACTACATTATATTTTGTACTTAATATTTTTTATTTCAATGGAATAATTAATAAATTTTAAAAATATAAAATATTATAGCAGTATTACATAGTTAATTCAAATATTTTATTATTTGAATAATTTATTTAAATTTATCACTTCAAATAAAACGTCTAACAAAAATATTTTTAACCCAATATTATGAGTGCATTTAATTATTTATTAAATATATAAATATTATTTTTATAAAAAATAATTATTTTCATACAATTATGATCAATAATATACTATATCATTTAATCTACTCACAAATAAAATACTATATACACACACACACATATACATACAAATATATATATAAGAGACATGATTTGACAATGAACAGTAATTTTGTTTCCCAAAACACAATATCAAACATACAATCCTTATTGTAAATTATCTCCAAAAATAAATCCAAACATACACACTATCTCCAATATATATTTATTTATCTTTGTTTTTCTCTCTCTATCTCCACAAAACACACAAAAACAAAATAAAAATGAATCCAAACATAATGATAGTTTCCAAGTAGGATGCGAAAAGCTGCCTCTTTCTCCAAATGGTCAAGTATTTGGTTAAAGTGATCACCTGCAACGAGTCAAGCCCGTGGAGATTGTGATGCAAGTTTGTTAAGTAATTCCCAACTAGCTCGATGTTTTGATGTATCGGTTCACCATAAAACCCAATGAAATGGGTTTGTAATCCTCTACTTTCAAATGGTGCTATATCTTCTATTGTACTAATAGATTGATGACATGTGGCCAAATTATATTGATAAGATATTTGGGGAAGAGGGAAACCGGTTGGGAGGAGAGAGAAATGGGATATATTGATATAAATAAAAAAAATTGACAAGAGAGAGAGAGAGAGAGAGAAAGAAAGAAGAAGACAAGATAAAATAATTAAACATAAAAATGTATTTTCAACAGCAAACATATTCAAGAATTATCAAAATTAGTAAGTATGGACATAATTTTTATAAAATAAATATTTTTTAAATTTATATTATTTACTTTTTATAGAGTTAAAAACTATTTAAAATATATTTTTGAGATTATAAATATAAGATAAAAAATTGAATGAGAAAAAAAAAACTATCAAAAGGTAGTTATGAAAATTCATGATAATTAACTGGAGAAGTTAAAAAAGTCATTAATTTAAAAAAAAAATTGACATACCAATAAATTGAAGATAACAATAAAGTCTTACACTTATGTAACTTTTCTAGAATTTCGATCCAAATTTTCAACATCAACTCAATTTCAATTGTTATTCTTCAATAATAGATCATCCAAGTCAAATAAATTTAACACAGTTGCTACATGTGATATAACAAATCTGAGAAGTTTTGATTGTATTAAGATCATTCTAATTATTTATATTCTTTTTCATGACAGCAATAAGTAATCAAGACACAAGGATGTGGAAATCTCTCTTTGAAATCAACATGATTAAGTGACACCAAGATCATATGCTTAAAATGGTGAAACTAGTCATAGATATCTAGCAATAATTTTATGTAGATGTGAATGGTCATCTTAATTATTTTTTATATTTATATCTTTGTTTTGCTATCACATGCTAGATTGAAAGCCAAATATAAAACTCAATGTCTCTTTTATCTACGGTAATGTTTTTAAATTTTTTGCAGCAATTTTCATGGGGTATTTTTCTTTTATAGTCTTTTCTCCCCTCAGTTTTAAACAATTAAAATAGAAAATAGGAAGCACATTTTGTTGTCGTTCATCTTCTTCGACGAGACGTCTTCCGCCTGAATTGTTGAGTATGAACAACAACAAAATCCTTCTTTGGCTTTGTTTGCCTTCCACATAAAAGGAAGAGTTTTCGGTCCAGGGAGAGTCCCAATTGACCCAATGCCTGTTCGTGAACCCTTCTAAGCAATTAGAAGAGCGTGGAATTGGGATTTTATTTTTAACCCATTTATTTATATATACTATACATAATTGAAGAGTATCTTATTGGTATATTCAATTTATTGGTATGTCAAATTTTTTTTTAAATTAATGACTTTTTTAACTTTTTCAATTAATTATCATGATTTTTCATAACTACCTTTTGGTTTTTTTTTTTTTTCTCATTCAATTTTTTATCTTATATTTATAATCTTAGAAATATATTTTAAATAATTTTTAACCCTATAAAAAGTAAATAATATAACTTTAAAAAATATTTATTTTATAAAAATTATGTCCATACTTAATAGTTTTGATAATTTTTTAATATGTTTGGTGTTGGAAATATATTTTTATGTTTAATTATTTTATCTTGTCTTCTTCTATCTTTTTCTCTCTCTCTTGTCAATTTTTTTTTTTATTTATATCAATATATCCCATTTCTCTCCTCCCAACCGGTTTCCCTCTTTCCCAAATATCTCATCAATATCATTTGGCCACATGTCATCAATCTATTAGTACAATAGAAGATATAGCACCGTTTGAAAGTAGAGGATCCCAAGCCAATGAAAGGCATGCTAGAGCTGAGAGTCATCATCGATGGTAACCCAAACGTTTGCTAGGAGATGTATGTTGCGATCAGGAAAGTGATCGGGTAAAACTAGTAGCATGAGGTGTGGATGAGATGGCGTGAAGTTCTTGTAGTGTACAAAGTGTTGGACGTGATTGTGGTAGTGGAGAAGCAGAATGTGGCACGGTTAGGGAGTAACTGAAGATAGCTGGCTCAATTATCTTTTTATTAATTAAAAAAAACATTACAAAAATATATTTTTTATTATATTAACGTTTTTATGTTGAGTCACGGTTTAAAATCGCGACTTGAGTAGAAAAATATCTTTTAATAAAAAAATTACTTGAGTCTAGGTTGGGATTCGTAACTCGCAGTTGCGGTTCCCAACCGCGACTTGCTCAAAGCCTGCCACTTTAATAAAGGCTGACACGCTAAGAAAAGCGTATCATTCTTTCTTTTTTGTTTTTATTTTTAATATATTTTATATATTATTTTTTAGATATTATATATATATATATATATATATATATTATAATTTTAAATATAACACATATTATTATTTAAATATTAAATAATCTAATTATTAATAAAAACAAAAATTAAAAATTTATTAGTTAGTTATGTTTAATCAATTTGATCGAATTACTCTTTCTTATTGATAGCAATAAATAATATGTAATAACTTATCTCTATATATATAAACAATACCTCATTTAAACAATTTCATCAATATAACAATGATAATTAAATTATAATAATTTAAATAAAGTAAGATGAAATTTAATTTAACTATATTATAGTATTATAAAATAATATAAATGAAATATTTAAAACAATATCTATAATATATTATTATTATTAGATATTATAATATATTATTTTTAGATATTATAGATCTATATAAATATTATATATATTATGCATTACAAAAAAATTTGATCGAAGCACTCCTTTTTTTTTTTTATTAATAGCAGTAAATAATATATAATACTTTATCTCGATATATAAAACAATAACTCATTTAAACAATTTCATCAATATATATAATTATGACAAAAATTAAGTTGCAATAATTTACATAGATTGAAATAAAATTATACATTATAATTAATAAAATACATAGATTTAAACGTTTTTAATATATATTGTATATATAAATATATTATAAATTTAAATACAAATTTTACGATATATGACCCCACACAGATACATTGACGCAAATTAATTATTATTGTTATATTAAGTATTTTTTAATATAACAGCGATAATTAAATTACAATAAGGAAAAAAAGTGATTCGATCAAATTGATTAAACATAATTAATTAATAAATTTTTAATTAATAATTATATTATTAAATATTTAAATAATAATATATATTATATTTAAAATTATAATATATATCTATAATATCTAAATAATAATTTATGTAATATATTAAAAAATAATAATAAAAAGAAAGTGGAGCGGCCAATGTTTAATTGTGTGTGTGTAAGTCTCTTCGTTTTTTGTGACTTTTTGCATGTCATGCCTAACAATAGCATTGAATAAAACTTAAAAAGTAACACTTAATCCCATCGTAAACAAGAAATAATAAATTAATCACATTATGACAATATTAAAACAAATAAATAATAATAATATGTAAATAATAATACGTAAATAGTAATAATACGTAAACAAATAGTAAAACAAATTATTAATAATAATTATCATATTTAATACGTAATAATAATATATATAATATTAAATATATATATATATAAAAATAATATATATAAAATATTTTAAAACAAACAAATAAACAATAAATGACACAAGTGTGGTTGGAACCGCAACATGGTGCCGCGGTTCCCAACCGCGACTTGAGCACGTTTTTTTAAAAAAAATTAATTTAAAACTCCGAGTCGCGGTTGCTAAACGACTCGAGGTTTAATTTTTTTAAAAAATAAATTTAATGGTCGAGTCACGATTTCAAACCGCGATTCGACATAAAAAAAATTAATGTATTAAAAAAATTATAATTTTTTTAATTAATAAAAAAATAATTAACTCAAAGATAACTTATTCCCGATTTGAGTTGTTAGTAGTAGGAGGACCAAATGTAGTAGTGCAAACGACGACGACATGTCGAGCACATGGATAATTTGCACTACGCAGGGGTAGTAGCCCTGAGCCACGTACGGACCAAAAGGTAAAGGGTCTTGGGTCTTGTCAAATCCTAATTCGTACTGATATTCACAGACACCCACACTAGTAGCAAAAGTTAGGTTTGTCTCTCATCGTGTAGGTGATAGTTGATCCCGCTCCCATGGTCGTATGAAGTTTTAGTACCCTTCCGATCCGCGCTATTTAGTTTTGGCCACCACTGTCCAACTCAACATCAAGCTCTAAACATTCGGATTTGGTTCCCAATAAATTCAGCCATATTTCGAGACATGAGATAAACCATGAACATGAACAAAGAAGTATATCCAATTAAGATCGATTGTAGCCGGATCATCATCTTCTTATTCCAATGCAATTAGGATGAGCAGATATTTTTTCAAAAGCCCATGGACCACTATAGATGACTCGCTTCTGATCTAAGGTATCGATCATTTTCAATCAGGCAAATTTCTAAACCCCTAAAAGAGTCGAACACATTCATCAAAGTGTTCTTCAAGGCTTCAAAATTAAAGTCCTTGACTCATTTTCCCCATGCCAAAGACCAAGCAGAACCATCACTAGTACAATATGAATTTTTTTAGGCTATTTTATGTGCCTTTACAACTTTGAAAATTGCCTCCATATGTATTGAAAGCAATTTTCATAATTATAAAGGCACATAAAATAATTTCAAAAAATTCATATTGTACTAGTACATGACACTATATATATAGATCGATGGTCAAGATCATTAAGATCAAGACCATAGGTCGTCTGACGTTGATGGAGTCCTGCTGGCCGATATATGGAGATGGCTGCGACAATGACCTCTATACGGATGATCGATCGGGGGGAAGTTATGCATGGGAAGGGAAGGGGATCAAACAAAGGGGACAAGTAAAAGGAAAATCAAACTACCCAAAATGGACTCTCATATATATCAAGCAAAATCGCTCTTATACCACATAAATTAATTATTCGTATCCAAACTTTAATTATTACATTAAATTTTCAAGACATGTAATTTATGTTTTCCGGAGTTTAACATTTTAATATTCTATAAAAATTAGAATTTTTGGTCGAATATTTTTATATGAACCTTTATTTAATGAAGCTCCTAATTTTAATAACATACACAAAAGCAATCTGCCATCTTGAATAAAAAGATTTTATTTATTTTAATTGAGAAGATGAATTTTTAAATAAGTAAAAAGGTTTAGTTAATTGAATTATTAAGAATTATTTGTTAAAATAAGTGCAGTGGATTAAATTTTGTGTTTAAAATAAATGTGCAATTAAAGAAGTATAAAGAAAGCTTCTTTTAAACTATATAATTATAAAAAAAAAAAAAAACTCTCATATATTAAAATTTAAATTATATAGTTCAACAATGTATAAACACATGTTAGAATTTTGAAAATTCATGACCAATTTATCACTTGAAAAGTTATTATTCTTTATTTTATGAAAATTATATATAATTTTTTCTGTATCATTGAAGATAATTTAAAAAGTTATTTTTTTCCAAGTCTTTATTTTCTTCAAGAAGAACTTATGAAAAATACACGTCCAAATTAATCTTTTATACTTTTAGTTTATTTTTTGATTCTCTAACACATGGGATAGAGATAATTCAATCACTAAATACAATTTTACAAAATAAATGACTTAAAAAAATTAAAAGGAAGATATTACCAAAAAACTAATGATGAAAAAAAGATAAATATCTATATCAAAATTAAAATATTAATTAGCAATACACTTATTTACTTAGAGAGTGTTTGGCGCTGAGCTTACTCTAAATTATTTTACAACCTAATACATCTTATTAAGCTATTTTTAAAGTTGATAAGATATTAGTTTTATTCTAATATAAGCATTATGATAAAATCAGATTATGAAAATATTATAAAATGTTCATAATAATAATTTTATAAGCAATATAATTAAAATTGAAGGAGTTGTTTAAAATTATGAACTAAATAGAGAACACTTACCCTCTTTTAAAGCTTATAAATTAAAGCTTCTTTTTTAAAATAATTATCGAATAAATATTTAATCTTATAAGCTTATACTTTTAAAAAGGGTAAACGCCATGTCCCCCACTAAATTTTGGCTTTTTGGCACATAGCCCCATCAAATACTAAGAACGTGATTGGTATGTAGGATTAGAATTAAATGAGAATGGAGTAGATATAGAAACAGAATAAAGAAGAGAAAGGAATCGCATTTGAATAATATTCTTATGATTGGAATTCCTTAGTTTATAGTTGATTCCACTAACATAATAATTAAGAATAATGACTAGTAATGAAATAAAATTATTTTTACGACAAATTTGCTCTTTATTAATTTTTTAAAAATATTTGTTCATATTTTATTGAATATGTTGAATTCACTTATATAACAATAATATTTTCAAAATTACTTCCAAAATGTTATAAGCAATTTATAAAGCGTCTCATATATTAATTATTCAAAATTAATATAGATATATATAAATTATTCATTTATATAATAAATAATTTTTTGACTCGTTAAACATATAGATAATATTTTTCTCTCAAAATAAAAAAAAAAATATTTTGAACAATCAAGTTGACATTTAATCAGTACATTTACATTATTTATTCAGTACTAAGTAAAAATAAATTCTAAATTAATAAAATAACTAAATATCAAAATAATATTACTTTTTCCTATCATGCATACATAATTATTTCTTAATATATTTATTAGATACAGAAAATACTCAAATGTAATAAGAATAAAACTAAATATTAAATTAATACAAGAAAAAGAAAAAAAAAGACTTTCATTCTAACATGTTGGGAGCTAGCATTGGTGAATATCATGTGGGGAAAAAAAGAGAAACCCTAAATCAAAGAAGGAAAATGGAAGAAAAATATCAGCTCTATGAAGAGAACAGTTTGGGCAGATAGAAATCCGAGCCGCTCATACCTTGTTTGTGGAAAATTCAGAATAAATATTTATGGTTGAAAAACAAAAAAAATTAAGGTAAATTACAACGAATCTTTTTAGGTTGATAAATTACAATTTTTTTTTGTTATTTTAAGAAATTACACACATCCACCGTCCCTTTTGATATTTGATAAAATTATATAATTTTTGAATGGAGGTTTGGAAGTATCAACTTTTTATTTATTTTATTTTTTTAAAAAAAATTGAACGAGGTGAATAGAAATTTTTTGAAAATATATATAAAAAGATTATTCCCTTAGTATTTTTCTAAAAATAAATAAGCTTATAGTTCAATCCATAAGGACATTTGGGCCGGTTCATCTCAAGGAATGGATGAAAATCGAATGAAAATTAATAGATTAGGCTAATTGTTAGAACATCGTTAAGATCAGGGAATATTGGTAGTTTTTCAAACAACAACAAAAAATATTTGTAATTATATCAAATCTCAGACGTTAGTTGTAATTTATCAAAAAAAAAATTATGATTTTGTGCTTTCTACCATTGTTAAAATCTCACTTTTATTAGATTTATTTTCATTTGTCGGAAAGAGGGGGCTGTAATGATTTTTTTTTTTTGGTTATTTCTGCATATGGTTTATCTGCGGGTAAGAGAAAAAATGACAAATTACACCCAGGACATGGTACATGCCACGCACGGGATATTATCTGATGATCATTTCTTGTTAAAAAAAAAAAAAAAGGATAATTATATTTAGATCCCTTAATCTACGGTTTATTTACATAAATTATCCCTATTTTTTAAATAATTATACATATACCTATCAAAATATCATTATCACTTACGCAAACCACCCCTTATGTTTTTTTAAAAAAAATTACAGAGACGCCTCCTAAAAGCTTTAGTATCATTACACAAACCACCCCTATTTTTTGCTATTAGGGTAGTTTTTATAATTATACAAAGGTATAATTACACTCCATTCCTTTGAGGTTGGTGTAATTTCACGTAGACTTCCTGTGGTTTGAAAAATTCCATATAAATACCCTTAAGGTTTGCTTTCATCTAACAAATAAGTCATTCCGTTAGTCAAAATTCACCGATTTTGCTGATATTAACAAAAACTTGAAAAAAAATTATATTTACCTCTTATTGGCTTATTATTGATTTATTGTAGGTCAAATAAATATTTTTACGATCAAATTACCCTCATACATCTTCATGCTTTAATGCATATCAGGAGGTATATTTTCACAGTTATAAAGGTAGTTTAGTAAAAAAAAAAATTATTTGACCTGCAATAAGTCAGTAATAAGTCAATCAATGGTAAATATTAATTTTCATCCGGGTTTTTTGTTAATATCAGCAAATTCTGTAAATTTTGATTAATGGAGGGACTTCTTTATTAGACGAAAGCAAAACACAGGGGTGCTAGATTTAATTTTCCAAACCACAGAGGGCCTACGTGTAATTACACTAAATCTCAAGGGAAGGAAGTATAATTATCCCCTATACAAAAGATAGAGAAAATTGTGCAAATAGACCATAGGTTAAGGGTGTAAATATAATTATCCTTAAAAAAAAAAAAAAAAAAAGGAATTTTAGGGGCAATGTGCTCCAGTAATAAAAATTTTGGGGGGTAAAACCATATTATTTGGAATTTGAGAAGACTATGTGCCAAAAAGTCTAAATTTTGTGTGTGAGTGGGTGGCTTTTGCTTTATTTTGAATGCCCATCTTCAATTTTACGTTATTTTAATAATTTGAAAGTTTATTTTTTTAGAGGATGTTTGGCTAAGCTTATAAGCTTCTCAAATTATAAACTCTAATAAAGTGTTTGATAATTTTTTTGAAATAGCTTATAAGATCTCAAAATATGATATTTTGGATCTTATAAGCTCTTTAAAAAAAAAAATTTAACTTTGTCTGGTTTCATTTTTGTGGGGGATCTTCGAAATGAGCCAAAACACACTCAATGTTTGCCTACTTTCTTTTACACGTTATCTGTCTGAATTTTTTATTTTGAACTTTCTATATAATACTAGCATGAAACACCTGCTATTCACGGAACTTTTTAAATTCTATAATATTTTGCAGACAACAGCCTGCAAAAAGCAAGTTGTTGTACCTATTTTTGTCACCTGATATTTGTCCGATATATATAAATTTAATATTTTTATTAATATTGCGTATAAAATGTTCACAATGATAATATTGCATCTTTATTATTGTTGTGTAAAAAATTTGACAATAATCACATTATGTAACTTTAGTTAATGAAACAATACCTGTCATTTTTTTAATTAAATATTATTACGATATATTTTTATCCAAAAAATAATTTATTTAATAATATATCTTAATGTTTTTATTAATACTGTGTGCAAAAAATTAACAAAAGTACTATTTCATTTTTATTAATATTGTGTATTAAAATTTACAACAATTATATTGTGCAACTTTATTCGAAGTAAGTACACTAACTAATTATTATAAAAAAAAAGTATTATCATTATTATTAGAATGTATTTTTTATCAAAGATTAATTTTTTTAATAATAAATTAATATTTTTATTAATATTTTTATTCGAAGTAAGTACACCAACTAATTATTATAAAAAAAAAAGTATTATCATTATTATTAGAATGTATTTTTTATCAAAAATTAATTTTTTAATAATAAATTAATATTTTTATTAATATTGAGTACAAAAAGTTGATAGAAAATATATTGCCTCTTTTTTTAATATCGTGTACAAAAAACTAATAAAAATAATATTGCGTGATTTTACTTGAAGTAATAACAACAGGCAATTTTTTTTAAAAAATAATTATTATATATCATGAGTTTAAATTATTTTGGCATGCACATATAAATTAAACCCATTATATATATGTGATATATAAATATACTTCAACTACGTTATAAAATATGATTGTTGTTCATTTTTTATACACGATATTAATAAAGACACAATATTATTTTTATCAATTTAAAAAATTAATATTGAAATTAATTTTTTTAATAAAAATATATTCTAATAATAATTATTTTTTGTTTAGTAAAAATTAGCTGGTGTAGTTACTTCGAATAAAGTTGCACAATATAACTATTGCTAATTTTTATACACATATTAATGAACATGCAATATTACTTTTGCTAATTTCTTATACACAATATTAATAAAAATATTAAAATTTTATTATTAAATTAAATTATTTTTTGAATAAAAATGTATTTTAATAATAATTATTTCTTAAAAAAATTGCTTGGTATTGATATTTTAACTAAAGTCACACAATACAATTATTGTCAATTTTTTCATAAACGACATTAATAAAGATGCAAAATTATCTTTGTCAACCTTTTCAAACCACCCCAATTTTGTAACTTTTCTTTTATTTTACATTATTTTATTAATTTTCCTATTAATATACTTCAGAATCAATTTTAGAATAAACCAACGAGGGATAAAAGAAAAAAAATGGTGATGAGTAAGTAAAAAGGAATTATGAAATATAAATTGTATTAATTCCTAGTTATAAACACATATGTATACACATTAATTGTACAAAATTGTCTATGTATTTGTTATATGCCTACAAAATTTTTAATTAAATTAAAGTATACAAAAGAGAAAAATAAAATTCAAGAAACCATGTGTAGAGTTTTTCTTAAAAGAGCACGAATTACACACATATATATTTGTACGTAAATAAGATTTACAAATCATATGATCGTATAAATATAGTACAATCATATATAGATAATTAAAATAATTAATTTTAAATATAAAATTAAAATATTATGATTCTTTTCATCGCATAAACAGACAAAAAATAAAAGAAAAAAAATCTGAAAAATAAAAAAATTAAATTATGAAATATAAATTTAACGGATGAAACTAAAATATAACAAAGTTGGTGCATAAGAAGATGCAAAGGGGGTAAATGTTGAACAAAAAAAAAAGCTAATAGGAAAGAGGGTGAAAAGACAAATAAATATTATATTTGAACAATAAAAAATATATGAATAAGACATAGAAATTATTAATTTTATAAAATCAAAGATAATAAAAATAAAAATATTATAAATAAATTAATATTATAAAATAAAAAATATAAGACCTCACTCCATCTATAGAAGAATAATGAAAAAATACGAAATGTTAAGTTTTGAAATTGTTTAATAGAGAATAAAGAATTAATAGAATTGTATCTATCTAATTAATAAATGAAGGGACGCGCAGAGTAGAATTATATATTATTTAACTACAAATTCAATCATTAGATAATCGAAAATTTTGTTTTAAATATTTTTAAAATTGTGGTATTCAATATGTTAGTCGAGAGATTTATATGAACTTAAATTTATTTAAAATTATTTGTAGATAATTCATCAATCAACGAAATATTTTCTTAACTATTAAAAAATTCAAATTTTAAAAAATCAATTTTGGCTAAGTTACATCAATTTGTTGATTAGAAGTGGGTTTGTTTTATATAGAAAATAGAAAAGTGAATAAATTTCAAAAGAAAAAAATAAAGAATATGTTTATGTAAGATTTACATTATAAAAAATAATAATTAAGTTTGGAAAAAATTAAAAAATATATGACTAAATTTAAAAATAAATGATAGTGATAATATTTCAACACATATCATATATGATACTCTAAAATTTGAACTTAGTTAATATAAATACGGTTTCCATTAGTATCTAATTTTCTTAATTAATAATTAAAAAATTAAATTATTAAAAATTAATATTCGATTAAAATTGTTTAATTGTGGTCAACCATCGTTTTACTCTATCTATAGAGATATATAAATATCTTATAAGATGTCAAAAAACTTAGTCAAATCTCATTAAAAATATTTAATTTTAATGAAAATTTACAATTTAAGTCCACTTTTTCATCTACACTTTCACGCTTTATTATTTCTTTTGTCTTTAGTGATAAGGAGGATATAATAAGATATATTATCACGACATATTCACTTTTTTAGAAATAAAAATAATATTATGCTATAAATTTAAAATACTATATCTACATAATATCTATATAACAAATCAAATCCAATCAAATTTTCGTTTCTCATATTTATAATACCTAAATTTGAAAACTTACCATCCAAATATATTTTTATTTTCAGCATAAAAACAAATAAAGCATTTTCATTTAATAAAAATACTAGAAATTAATAATAAAAATGAAAAGAAAATTAAAAGCCGAGTTCCCAAGAACCTCTTAAGGACAAACTAGAAAATGTAATGGTGAATTTCCTTAAAACGATGCAGTCAGTCATCCACCAACCCCATTTCCCCTTCACCTTTTGGTCACACTTCAACCTATTCAACTACCACAACTCGTTCTTCCCACCAACCCAACTCACTAACGCGAACTGCTCTCCTGTTTCACGTTGGAATCCAATTTTTCAAGATTCTTTTATAGTCGACAATTTTTAACTCTAGCCCACAAAGGTTTTTTCAGGAAAAAAATGGTAGCAGCTGCCTCCTATTCAATTCAGGCCACATCAAGCGTTGCCTCCGCTCGGGTTCAGCTTAAGCCCCAGTCAGATTCATTGGGTTCTTCATCGCTCTCCTTCTCTTCTCAATTGCAGCCTTTCTCCATTAAGTAAGCTACTTTTTTGCTCTTTCTTGTGTGTCTGTTTGATGGGTTCTTTTGTGTTTGTTGGGGTTGCACGTTAATGGGCTTTGATTTTCTCGCTTGGGTTTCCCAGCCGTTGTTTGAAATGAGCTTGATTTTTGTGTCGTTGCTCTGTTAGATGAATGGGTTTTACGGGATTTTAGCCTGGGAATTGACATGTACGTGATCTGTTAAATTTGTTTCTGAAGCATTTTCAACTGTTTAGACATGCTCTGGGATCTTAAGATAATGTATTTCTGGAAACCCGTTATTGGTTTTCGCGCTCACTGCGGTCCGCCAGTTCGTTTTCATGAAGAAAGTTCATTTCTTGACAAATATGTTGGATTATAAATGCTAGATTTGGTTTCGTAGATAAAAGAGTTGTCAATGTTTGAGGTTGTGTTTTGTCATTTTGGATGTGAATGGACTCACCAACAAGTATTATAAATTTAGAAAATTACGATGAAAATGTTCGTGTTTATCCTATATTGATGTCTCCTTTGGTTATTAATTGGCATTCATTTGTATTTCCGTATAGATCATTATGTAAAAGAAGACAGCTGCAGACTCTTCCTGCGGTCTGCATGTTAGCTTTTAAGAAAAAAGTTCACTTCTTGATGTAATATGTTGGATGATATATGTTAGATTTGATTAGGTAAATAAAAGAGTTATCAATGTTTGAGGTTGTGTTTTTCTCATTTTGTATGTGAATGGAGTCACCAACAAGTATTATAAATGTAGAAAATCGTGATGAAAATGTTTGCGATAATCCTATATTGATGTCTTCTATGGTTATTAATAGGAATTCATTTGTATTTCCATATAGGTCTTTACGTACAACAAGACAACTGCATTTGCAGAGAGTTAGTGCAGTAGTGAGAGCAGAGATCAACTCAGACACAATGGAGGTTGATATCTCACTGAGCCCTAGAGTGAATTCCGTGAAGCCGTCAAAGACAGTGGCTATAACAGACCAGGCTACTGCACTTGCACAAGCTGGTGTGCCTGTTATCAGATTAGCAGCAGGAGAACCTGATTTTGATACTCCAGCAGCAATTTCCGAGGTAAAATTGTAAATGCTCATAATGTGATTTTTCTTCTCTTTCTGAAATAGTGTGGTTGTTCTAACAAATATATTGTACTTTAATCTTTGTGGTTCGTTTTCCAATTTAGGCTGGAATTAATGCAATTCGGGAAGGATTCACAAGGTACACTCCTAATGCAGGCACCTTGGAACTCCGTACAGCTATTTGTCATAAGTTAAAAGGTACTCTTGTGACACTTGTTGAGTTCATCTAGTATCTTGAGAGCGCAATCTTAATTTCTTTAATAACAGAGGAGAACGGGATATCTTATACACCTGACCAGATTTTGTTAGTAATGGGGCAAAACAGAGTATTCTTCAGGCAGTTCTTGCAGTTTGTTCTCCTGGAGATGAGGTATATATTTAACTTGCCAAGCATTAAATTGGTCTTCCCATTTAATTCTATTAATTTTAGTATACAAAGTAACTGGTAAATCTGTCCATGTTGCTATTTTGCAATAGGAAGTTTATATTCTCCATTTCAGTTGTTGTAAAACATGAAGCAGGAATTTTACTTGTTGAAATTTTTGACAATCATGTTCTATATTGAAATGCTGTGAATCAAGAATGGTATTAATTTGGGCCCATGCGCTTTAGAGGATTTTTGCTAATTTGGTTTATTTTTGGGGTTGGTAGGGATGGGGGAAGAAAATCACCTTTGGGGTTTTCAGCTTTAGTAAAGAAGAAAATAAAGAAATTGGAAATTCAGATACAGCGAGATTCTCTAGATATAACCTTTGACGAATATCGGGTCTTTGTGTGCACTTAAAATATGCTTTCGACAGCAGCTTACAACCGGTGTATCACTTCTGCAGGTTATAATTCCAGCTCCATTTTGGGTGAGTTACCCAGAAATGGCAAGGTTGGCTGATGCAACCCCTGTGATTCTTCCTACACGCATATCTGAAAATTTTCTTTTAGATCCAAAGCTTTTGGAATCCAAACTGACCGAGAAGTCAAGGCTGCTGATTCTTTGCTCTCCTTCGAACCCAACAGGATCTGTTTACCCCCGTAAACTGCTTGAACAGATTGCTGAGATTGTGGCTAGGCATCCCAGACTTCTTGTACGTTTTCCATCTCTGCGTTTGCATTAGGAATTGACCTGCATTGAGACACCAAATTGCACTTTATTTTCAATCTCTCAATTCTTCTATTTGTGTCCCAGGTGCTGTCTGATGAAATTTATGAGCATATCATATATGCCCCAGCAACTCACACAAGCTTTGCATCTTTACCGGGCATGTGGGATCGAACTTTGACTGTAAATGGCTTTTCAAAGGTAAATGTAAACTCATATGCCATAAAGGATTGTACAGGATAACTCTGTTGCTTTCTCTTCTTTCTTGCATCTACAGGCTTTCTTCTTTTAGCTTAAAGAATGTTGCAGTCATGCCAAGACATCTTAATAGCTCTGACTTAATTATAACGTCATTTGCCTAGGCCTTTGCCATGACTGGTTGGAGACTTGGGTATCTTGCTGGTCCAAAGCACTTTGTTGGTGCATGTGGGAAGATCCAAAGTCAGGTGTGTAAATACCTATTTGTTAAACATTCTTTACAACTCTTACTACAAATCAAGTGCTCCTTTGTCTAATATTTTTCTCTGGTGATATACTTCTTGTCTCACGCACTTATTAAACAGACAAATGTAAAGGTTGAATCTTTTGCATCTAAAGAAATCGCCCGCAGAATCCATAAAGCTCCACCGCCCTATTTGACAGAATAGTGGGTTTTAAAATTTTGCATGTCTCGGCATCAGACTGAAACTTGTTCCCAAGTTAGTTATATACTTGAATGAAACTTTCACATTTGAAATGAAAGGACCCGTTATTCCAATATGGGAACTAAAATGAGTTTGTTTGCCCATGTAATGTATTAGGAATAGTTGTGGTTAGATTCCTTGCATTTTCTATGTCTGTGTTAGTTATTTCTTCGTAAATTGGTGAGTTTATTCTACTATTTTGTTGCGATAGTCCACTTCAGGTGCCAGCAGTATATCTCAAAAGGCAGCTGTTGCAGCTTTAGGATTGGGATATGCAGGCGGAGAAGCAGTTGCAACTATGGTTAAAGCATTCCTTGAGAGGCGAGATTTTCTGGTCAACAGTTTCGGAGAATTGCCTGGTGTTAAAATCTCGGAGCCCCAGGTGACATCATAACTTATTTCACGAAAATCCTTGCTAGACCTATTGTGGGATAGGGTGGAGATAATGTTGGTACGCATTTTTCACTCTCGGAGCCTAATTTTCTGAACTTTTTGGGAGTCCTCTTGCAGGGTGCGTTCTATCTTTTTCTTGATTTCAGTTCTTACTATGGCTCGAAGGTCGAGGGATTTGGTGTAATCAGTGGATCGGAGTCCCTCTGCCGATATTTGCTTGACAAGGCACAAGTAAGAAATCTACTTTTGATGAGTTTGAACGTATCTTCTCTTCATGGTGATCTCATTCTTAGTATGATAATTGTAATAAGATGAAACCTTGTATGATCTCATTCATGGTAGGATAACTGTAATAAGATGAAATTCTGTGATCTCATTCTTGGTACTGATTATCGGTTGCTCATAGGTTGCTCTTGTTCCGGGAGATGCTTTTGGAGACGATACCTGCATCCGCATCTCCTATGCAGAGTCCCTCACCACTCTTCAGGCAGCCGTGGAAAGAATCAAGGGAGCACTTCTCTCCCTTCAGCCTGCCGTTGCTGTTTAGTCCGATAAAATTCACATTTGCAGAAGAATTTGTTGACATGTATGCATTTAGCTTCTGTTGTAAGAAACTATACACCAGGCAGATGCCCTGGCTGTTTGATTTGGTCTATGTCAAGAATAAATCTGTGGTTGCATTGAGAGTTTGGTGAATATGTTAAAATACTGCTTTGTAAGTTTAAATAAAGTTCTATTGTTCATTAAACTTCTGTTGGAGCTGTGGGTTCTCTCTCTCTCCCCTTTCTTTTTCTTTCTTTTTTATTTTTTATTTTTTTTTAATAGTACTGATGCACCCAACACATACACACCCAAAATTCGAACTAGAAACTTTCCGTAGAAAAATGTTATGGAGACTATAGGAGCTGTTGGTGGTTCTTGTTTAGACATTAGGTATTAGCAATGCCTTCTACTTTTGTGATTGGAATATATTCTATAAGAAGTTATTAGTTTAATAATAATTGGTAATATTTGAAAATAAAAATTAAAGTTTGATTGCTAGGAAAATTAATTGTAGGGAAAATTATAGCCACCGCTCCTAAAGTTTGATTAGAAGTGTACGCGGTACAGGTTTAACTAATTTAGGTAATTTTCCGACTCAACTCGATATTTGCGATTTTTTGAAAGTTTTGTCCAAGTCCAACTTGACAATCAGCAAAATAACACCTTACGTCTAACTGGGTTGGGACGATTTTGTAGTTTTTAGTATAAAGTAAATCATATTTGTATTTTAGGACAACTTATGGAGTAAAATTAATTTCCATCCCTAACTTTTCAAATCAATTTCAAAATCATCCCTTTCTTTTTAATTAACTTCAAATTAGTCCCTTCAATGATTTTTCGAACATTGCGGCCAGACTATATGATTTCACTAAACTGCCCTTCATAAAGTTTTATTTTATTGATATAATGGTCCCTCACATTTAATTTATAGTGCAATTTACTTCCTTGTACATAAATTTATATAGAAAAGACTTAATATTTTTTTTTATCAAAATAGTTCCGCATAAAAGAATTTCATACGTTACAAGGAAAAAACTATTTTATCAAAATATTTTTACATTTAAAAATTATTTTTATCAAAATATACTTTTGTAAGGAGAAAAGACTAATAATTTTGTCACAATATATATCTAGATTTTATGACATTTCTTTACGAAATAATTTAGTCTTGTGATATGTTCATATATTTTTTATAACTCATTTTTAAAATAAAACTTTTTAATTTAATAAAAAAATATTTATTTTTAATTATATTTCAAAAAAATACGTTGTATTGTATTTTTGTAAGATTAACTTTTAACAGAATATGTTTGTATTGCACAAATATATTGTCATAGATGAGAAATCCTACACAATGTTATATAAAAAATAGTTAATAATTCAAATAATTTATTAAATAAAAACTAAATAAATACATATCTCTTATTGCTACTTTTGGTGAACGAGGGCTCTTATATATAGAATGATATGTAGACATACTAAATATATATATAAATTCAACCTAAAATTAAACAAGGATACATAGGTCTCTTGCCCTAAATTACCAATATCTTTTTCATGCACAAATATATATTTTTCAACTTGAGGACTTGTGTATAGTGAAATATAAACACAAACAATTTAAATAATTTATTAGCTTAAAATTAAAAAAAAATGCATATATTTATTAGCATTTGACAAAAATATTATTTTTTATATACAGATTTGAGTGCAAGGGATTTAATTATATTAAAATAAAAATATGAGGGACCAAAATGATTTAAGGTAAAACTTTTAGGAGGGTAATTCAAAAAATATCATATAATTTGGCTGGAAATTAATGTTGGAAAATTGTTGGAAGAACTAATTTGAAGTTAATTAAAATGATAGGGATAATTTTGAAATTAGTCTGAAAAGTCAAGGATAAAAATGAACTTTACCCCAACTTATGCTTCTGTTATAATTTTTTTGTCATAAAAAATGTAATTTTTTGTACTGATAATTAGCAAAAGTGTAATGATATGAGATATCAATTACAATGTGTAAAAAATAAGCACTTATACATGGTTATATTTTTGTTATAGAAGAATATAAATAAATATAAAAAACTTACAAATTTTATGAATAAGATTGTGAAAAACTCCTTATTTTCAATTAAATTATATAAAAAAATGATCATAAGAATATGTAAATTTAAATAAGTATTATTTGAAGTAAAATAAGATGGTTATGAAACCAAATTGTAACAATTTAATGATATATCTATTTCAAGTTCTTGCATTTATCAACGACATAAAAAATATAGAAGATTATTTAACCAATAATTAATTAATTGATTGATCTTATTTACATATTTATACATATATATTATACAATACAAACAAAAAATATCGTAATTGTTATTATTGTCTTGAATATTAGTTTATGTATGATCAAAAATTTTGTATAAACATATGAAGAATTCTCGTATGTTGTTGTTGTTCTTCTTCATTTTATTTTTATTATCGCAATTGAACACGGTCTATGTGTCTACATAAATATAAAACCAAATTTAACTGCTAAAATGCGGCTTTTTTTTACAAGCCCAAGCCCAACCCAACCCATCCTTAGTTTGCTAATTACGGTGCGGTTTGGGTTGGGATAATCGGTTGGAGTGGCCCGACGATTTTGTTGATACATAATTACAAATAACTCCATATTTTTTGAAAAATTACAAGTACTCGCTTGATTAATGTCTGTCTAACAAGTCAATTTCGTCAACCTCTATTAGATTTTCATCTATTTTTTGCGGTGAACTATCCAAACGTCCTTTTGGATTATAAATTATAATTTTTTATATTTTCTTTTAGAAATTTCAAAAATAATTTTATGGATAATATTCCTTATGGATTATTTACTTTACCACCCTCAATTTTGTTTATAATTTTCAAATATATTTTTATTATTAAAAAACAACAAGGGTAAAGTAGTAATGTCCACCTCATCGTCTAGGGGCTACATTATTATTTTTCATTTGTGGGTGGTGTCGATAATTTTTGCCAAATCTGAAGAAAGATAACTGTAATTTACTATTTATTTTATGTTTATAATTTTAGTAATAAGCTCTAAAAATCGTTAAGAATTTATTTCTAAATTCTGGCTAATTAAATCAGATCTTATCAAACTCAATCTTTTTCTTTAACTAAGATAATTTATCAATCTTTGATGAATATAAAGTAATGATAATATATATATATATATATATAATATAGTAGTATATACACATGCAGTAAATCAAAAAGCACTCCGTACGTAAATCTTGTGTGTTAGGCATTTTTAAGTGGGTACTTCTTCGTAACTAATAAAGACCTCTCACTTAACAAGACGAGCATAAGTGATAAGAGAGTATGAGAAAAGTATAAAAGTTAAATTGGATAGTGTTGAAAAAAAATAGTTTTAAAATAAGTTTAATTAATTAAAGATTTTTATCTTCATACATTAAAAAGATTTTATTTTTGCTTAATATTTATATTTGTTATTTGTCAATGAAAATTCATTTTTCTCAAAAAATATGATATTTTGTTTCAAGTAGTATATTTTAAATTTAATTTTTTTACAAGCATTTGTCATATATTTATTATTAAAATATTGAAACTAATAGAATTGAATATTTAATTCAATAATGTTCCCACTAAGTAATATAATTATTCATTCATACACCATAAATAACTTGCATATATATATATATGATTGTCAATATATATATATATATATATATATTAATTATTCATAACAAATTTAATTTATATTTTTAAAAAATTAAATGTGTTAAAGTACAAATTTTATTAGTGTTAAATTATTCAAATTCTAATATCAATGTGTAATTTTAAAAATAAATAAAAAGGACAAATTTTAATTAAAACTATTATAATTCGGGTAAAATAGTTCCAAAAAAAGTTAAGTTTATTTATAAAAGGATTAAATACAGTTATCACCCCTGAAGTATTCACTCTACATCAATTACCCCCCTAAAGTGTTAAAACCTTCAAAAAACTCCCTGACCATTGTTTTTAAAGTTTGAAATGTCCATTTTTAAAGGACAAACGCATATATATATATATATATATATTTACTTAAATAAATATACAATTAATAAAATCAAAAGGGCTGATAAACTAATAAAAATATAAAATTAATATATATTTATCATATATATTATATATATAATAATTATGTCAATGTGGTAATTTTATGCATGTATAAGTTTATTTTTAACTTGGTTTGACAAATAAATAAAATGTCACAAGTATTTTAGGATCAAAAAATAAAAAGAGTTTAATGAACAAGTGAAATTAGATTAGACAAATAGTGATTTAGCCATTTTAAAAGTTACTTTACTTTTAAAAAAAATATATATATATAAGGGTAAAATAGGTATTTCAGACTTTAAAAACAAAGGTCAGGGTTTTTTTTTAAGGTTTTAATACTTCAGGAGGGTAATTGATATAGGGTGAATAATTTAGGGATGGTAACTGTATTTAACCCTTTATAAAAAAACAAAAGAAGCATCCACGGGTATTTTTAGGGAGTGTTTGCACTCGTTTCTGAAAAGCACTTTTCAGCTTCTGGCTCCAAAAAAAACACTTTTTGAAGTGTTTGCGATACCAGCTTCTGCTTCTGAAACTGCTAAAAAAAGCACTTTTATGCCAAAAGCTAGAAGCACCTTGGGACATTACTTCTTAATTATATTATTTCTTTCACATATTATTATTTAATTAATTAATAAAATAATTATTTTTTGCAATCATGCAAGTTTAATTTTTGTGTATGAATTAATAATTATATTACTTAATGGAATCATAATTAAATATATTTTTTAATATTTTAAAAAAATATAAATATAAAATACTAATCAAAATAAAATTTATATTTTTTATGAAAATAAATATTAATGACAAACAACAAGTGAAGTAATATGCAAAAAGATAGTATTTTTTGACATATAGGGACAAAACATTATTTTATCAATTAAATTTATTTTGGAAGTGATTTTTCTCCAAACACTATCCAGTTTAGCTTTTATATGCTTTCCACTTTTTTTACAAATACTACCTACTTTTGATTCTACTACAACTTCCAACTATTTCTACAAAAATCACTTTCTTAAAAGTAGAAGTTTTGCAAACACTCCCTTAGCATTCGACTAAAAAGTGCCATTTAAGCAATTTTAAAAGTAAAAGCTGACATCCCAAATATCTCAAAAGTAATTTTTAAAAGGTAGAAGCAGAAATATATATATACATATATATATATATATATATATATATTTTAAACTTTCGCAAACACTCCGAGAAAATCATATTTCTTGTGAAGATAAAAGCTGAAACCACGAAGCTTGCATTCCATATTTATAGTTTATTGATCATGATACATCTGCTCTATAATTAATTTCATTCGATCAAACTTGATCCGAACAAGTATTTTTCCATGAACCAAAAGCTAAAAAAACACAATTTTTATAACTAAATCTAAATGAATAAATGAATATCTCTCCCATAAATGCATGGACTATGAATTAATCAATTCCTATAATCTCCTTTTCCTCATCCTTTCAACAGACCTCTTTCTCAACCCATTGAGCTGCCTCTCCCAAACCTCCCTAGGGTAATCACCCTCCCTTCTACTCCCAAACCGGAGACCCGACGATGCATCCTGCGACCGCAACTCATAGTCATAAACCCTACGCAAATTTGGGTCGGAAAGCGTCTCGTACGCCTCCCTTAGCTCGATGAATCGTCTCGTGGACTCCTCCTTCGTCAGACTAGTCGTGCAGACGTCGGGGTGGCACTGAAACGCCATAGTCTTGTAAGCTTTCTTTATCTCATCAAACCCTACATCTCTAGAGCTGAGCGACAGGATCTCATAGTAGTTGTTGCTCTGCCCACTTTGCATGGCTACCAATCGGCACGACGTCCTCGACAAGGGCTTCCGATTCTTGGCGAACATCTTACTATGTTTGTGTCTGTTGACATAATTAAGAACCAGTGGAACAGCCGGTTTAGCTAGGTTGTGGTTGATGTGCATGGACAGCATCGACACCTCCATTGCATGTGTTCGTGTGTGTAGAAATTGGAGAAAAGGGTTTCATTTATACACACCATACGGAGAAAGGAAGGCAGATTCTTACAAGAAGCATGTTGGTGGGAATTTGTTGTAATGAATGAAGATTTTTGTCGTGAACTGTGAGTACTATGCTTGTGGTTGGAAGTATTCGGGAACGCGGGATGGTCGACGCACTTAGCGTAGGTATAGTTTGAACGTAAATTTGGAGTGTATGTGTTCGTCGGTACGTGTGTTAGAATTGTTGGAGGCTTAAGACATCAATTGCTCAGCCACAATCGGCCTGCCCTCTTTTAACGTTTAGTTTGATATGAACGCTAATTAATGAAATTCCGCCGCGCCGTATGCTGAAAAGTGAAGATGAAGTCGGCCGTGCGCGGAGGCATCCTGCATCCATACTATGTTCTCGGTTCGAGTTTGAATTCACATACGATCTGAATCTTCTATGGCACTCTCGTGTAACATATTGTGACGATATATCAATAACTGATTTGACACATTTCTTTTTTTTTTTAAAGTTGTTAGATGCTGTCGCACGCGGTCCTCACGAATATATGAAAAAAATCATAGTATGAGATGAAGAGAAAAATAAAATTTGTGAAGAGATACAGATGTAGTGTGAGATGAGGAAAAAGATAGAAATATGTGAGAAGAAAGAAATGCAGTATAAGGTGAGAAAGAAAATTAAATTGTAATTGTGGGTTTATTGCAAATATAATTATAATTATAAGGTTACTAAAAAATATTGAAATTACGTACTATTCTGATAAGTTCTTTTTAAAAGGAAGAAATGAATTTTTAAAGGTTAATTTGGATTTTCAAATTGTACGGCAAAAAAAGTTTTCTTTTATAATAACTAGTTGTTGCATGTGGTTTCCACGAGCTTATGAAAAATAGGTTAAATGCAATTTACCTCCTGTGTTAAGTGAAACGAGCAAATATTCCAAGGAGTAATTTGCTATTTTAATTTTCACATGGTTTTTTTTCTTACTCATTTCTCATATCATTAAGGGGGCAAATTGCATTTTTTTCGATAAAAAATTATAGTGTGAGATGAAGAAAAAAATTATAAAAAGACACAAAACGTAGTGAGTTGATGAAAAAGAAAGAAGTATATGAGAAAAAAAGAAATGTGGGGTAAGTAAGAAAAAAAGAAAAATTATAATTGTGGTTTTATTAAAAATATGGAAACTTATGAGGAAAAATAATATGGAGAATGAGGAGAGAAAAAATTAATTGTAATAAAATTTATTATAATTATGGAAGTTTTTTAGGGCAACAAATACGGAGAACATGAGAGGAAAATGGAGTAGTGGGTTGAGAGAAGAAAATTATAATATTAAAATTACTATTATAGACAATTTTTTTAAGCATAAAATGAATGAAATGGTAAAATAAGATAATTAAAAATTAGTAATGAATTTTTTATAATAGAATGGATATAAATAAAATATAATTATATTATATTATTATTTAAAAGTAATAAGGCACCATACGACACAACATAAATGTGTGAAAAATGACCTTTCATTGTCTAGACGTGTATATTTGTTTATTTAATATTGGAATAAAGAAAATTCTCTCTCAAAATATATATATAGTGGAATAAAATTCATATTGGCGCTCCACTTTTGGCATTAATATCATATTGGTACTTGTGTAATTACAAATGATTCAATTAATACCCAAAATTTATTATTTATGCCATATTGGTACCTGAGTAATTATAAATCAATGGAAAATGCAATTTTAATCATGTAAGCTGGGGTGGGGGGGGGGGGGGGGGGGCAATTTTGGTTCTGTTCAAATTAAAATTCGTAATTGGTCCTGTAACTTTAAAATGTGTGTCAATTTTAGTCCTTTTCGATCGATTTGGCCGAAAAATTCCACATCACCAGCCACGTCAGCATTTAAATTGGAACTTCCGATGAATTTGATGACTTAATTGGTAGTCAAGTTGTAATTTTTAACTGCAATTTTGGTCTTGTATCTTTAAGGAGTTGACAATTCCGATCCTCTAACTCTGGATGTAGCGATTTTAGTCCTCTATCTTTCAAAATAGTTTAATGATTTTGGTCTGTAAGCCCAATTCCGGTCCTGTACATGTTCTCAAGTAGGCCCATGACATGCTTCCGGAATAAAATTAAACTTCCATAAACTTCATACCTTGGTTTGATCGCCTTGCCACCGGTTCCAAGCCCTCGATTTTACAGACTTCTCTAATTACACTACATGAACATGGTTCCCCAGGTACTTGGCTCATCAACAACATATGAGATGAGATGTATATAATACACCAAGATCTAGGTAGAACAATAAGAAGAGATTGATAGGGTAAATTTATGAACAATTCTTAATATTATGATAAAAGAAACGGTTTGGAAAGAATTTGAGATGGGTAGCTCAAAGTTCTCTCCTTGCACGTGTTCTACTGGGATCTCAGTAGATTGTAGTCATCTCGCCGCATTTGTTGTTTTGCTGAATGAGCCAAGTACTTATGAACCATCTATTGTGGTGGTGTGGTTGTAAGAAGTTTGTAAAATCAAGGGCTTGAAATACCTGGTATGAAGTTTATAGGCGTAATTTTATTTCAGAAGCATATTGGGTCTGATCAAAAGCATGTGATATGACTATTGAACTTTTATCTTAAAAGGGTAAAATGATCACTAATTGACTCAAGGACCAAAGTCACTACTATTTGAAAAGATAGAGGATTAAAATCGCTACACCCAAAGTCAGAGGACCAAAATTACGAACCCCTTAAAAATACAGGATCAAAATTGCAATTAAAAATTATAACTTGGACGGCTATATCATCAAATTCATCGAAAGCCCCAATTTAGACGCTGACATGGTGATAACGTGGAATTTTTCGATAAAATCGGCCCAAAAAGATTGAAATTATCATAATTTTTAAAGTTATAGGACCGAAATATAAAATTCAATTTGAATAGAACTAAAATTGTTGACCACCCTATAATATATATCGATGTCCACATAAATTTATGCACAGTTATCTTTGATATATTTATTAATTTTTATTTAAATATCTAAAGATAAAATAGTAATTACATAAAAATAATAGAAAATAAATAAAAGCATGGATTAGGTATCAAAATGATATTAATAATGAAACTTGGGTACCACACTACAAAAAAAAAAGTTATTATTTGCGATGGAATCATATAGGATTCCAACGCTAGACAAAAATTTTCGAACGAACATTGTGACAGGAAAAGACCCACCGTCATAGGTGGTGTTAGAAAAGTTTGCTACGGGAGAGGGAAAATCATTAGAAAATTAGGGAGAGGTATGAACCTCCTGTCTCAAGTTTCTTCATTTAGCCCTCGCCTACAGAAACAACGAATAATATCCATTGTGTAGCCGTGATTAATTAATATTCGTCGCGCCTTTTTACGTTTAACCATGATGATTAACCATACTGAAAAGTTATATTTCTTCTAATGGTTTGCCACACATACGAGATGAGCGTTGAACAACACGCTCACAATATTGTAATTATTTTTTAAAAAATAAAATTTAAATTTCTTAATGTTTTTTTAATTCAATTCAATTCAATTATATCTTTAAATTTAATTTAAATGTTAAATGGAATTTAAATAAATTAAAACCAAAATGAATAAATTATTTAAATGTACTTAGCTGTATGTGTGGTCCCTTGATGATATTGAAGACATTTTCAGTATTGCTTCTCCACCTTTGGAGTGTGCATATGCAAAAGAGATGAGAGAGAAACCCATTTCCAATTTTATGCACATTATGAGGAAGAGGCGGAAAAAGAGGTCTATATTTCCCCCCTATTTGGCTGACCTAGGGTTGGCAATTTTAACCCGAACTCGGAAAACCCGTCCCGGACCCGCCTCGTATGGGGCGGGTCTGGGATGCCATTTTTTGGGTTCGGGGCGGGTCTGGGGCAGCTAAAACCTGCCCCGGCCGGGTCCGGGGCGGGTTACGGGTCCTGTCTCGAACCCGCCCCATTGGACCCGACCCCGGTCCAACCCTGCCTATTTTTTTATTGTGTATTATTAATATATACAATATATTTAAATAAAAAAAAATATCATATTATATATATGAATCCTAAATAATTTTTGCATATACCCAACTATATATAAAAATACCAAAAATAAAAAATTAGTTGATAAAAAATTTAATAATTTAGATGAACGTATTTTTTGTCTTATCCAATTCATTTTAGATTGAAAATTATATTAAAATATTTAAATCTAAACTGATATTATTTCTTAAAAAAATATTAATTTAATGTATTCTTTGTATAAATTAATTAGGTCGGGACGGGGCGAAATTTTTAGCATGGCGAGGCGAGGCTGGGACGGGTTATGGGCTGGCAAAAATTAAATGAGGCGGGTCTGGTACGGGTCCAGGCGGGGCGGGAGTGGGTTATGGGGCTGGCAAAAATTAAATGGGGTGGGTCTGGTACGGGTCCAAGCGGGGCGGGGCGGGGCGGGTTATGGGTCTGGCAAAAATTAAATGGGGCGGGTCTTGAATCCGGGCGGACCCGTACCAGACCCGCCCCATTGCCATCACTAGGCTGACCCAGCATTCACACGTATTTTAGTGAAGTTTGATTGGCAAATAAAATCATAATTCCCAATTTATCTGATCGATGTCTAGTTATTTTTGGCAATATTTTAAAACTCAGCCCAGCTCGGATGGTTGGATTGCCCGAACCGCCACTCGGCCTATAAAACGGGCCGGTTGAAACTAGAAAATCGGAGGAGTCCAAAAATCGTTTTTTTTTTTTTTAAAAAATCGTTTGACCCAGTGGTTCAACTGGTGAACCGGTTGACCCGATACTGGGTTGATTGAACCGGTCGGGTCAACTATCAAGTGTAAATACATGATAAAAATTTTAATTTTTCTTCTAAAATGTGTATTATTTCTGTTAAGTACACTAATTTTATGTTATTCTTGAAAGGATAATAGATTATTTCTAAAAATGTGCATTATTTCTATTAAATTGGGATAATTTCTATTAATTTTAACTATTTTATGTTATTTCTAAATATAAAATCCTGATTTCTCTTCTCAATTCAATTTTACT
The DNA here is from genome assembly GCA_034509725.1 of Sesamum angolense. NCBI lineage: Eukaryota > Viridiplantae > Streptophyta > Magnoliopsida > Lamiales > Pedaliaceae > Sesamum > Sesamum angolense. The sequence goes on from JACGWL010000126.1 coordinate 41,128, forward strand.
ATGTCTGTTAGATTATTTATGATAATTTAGTGTATCTAATTTTTGTTAAATTTGAAAATATATAATATTATTTCTTGTATTTAATCTTTATAAATTTATTTTATGATATTGTGTATCTTATTGAACTATTAATGTCAAAGAAGAATAATGATTTTTATTTTTCAAAAAACAAAAGATAGGTTGTGACGTATATTAATATTATTAATTATTTAATGTTATTTTTAAAATATTAATAATTATTTATGACATAAATATGACATCACTGGTTCGCCCACGGTTGACCCGACGGTTAACCAATGACCCGTAACCCACTTAATTTTCCAGTTCGATGAACGGTTCGGGTTTCAGAACACTGATTTTTGGTAGAAAAGATTAAAATTGACACTAAATTAAAATTTATAGGACTAAAATTTGTCAGTTCAATATTTGTAGGACTAATTTTACCATCTTCTTATATACAAGACCAATTTAACAATTTTGCCAAATTACAAACAAAATTTCATTATTTGAAAATTTTGAAAAATTTGCATTTTGTGTCCTAACTTAAAGTGTTAGGTCATTTGTGATTTCTTTTAAATAAGAGCGATAAATTATTATTAATTGAAATGAATCGACTACAAATATTATTATAATAATCATATTTTGCTTAATAAATATCTACTATTTTAATAGACAATAATTCCTACTATACAATAGACCAACTTCTCCCATACAACATACAACATCCTACGCATTTGGCGGAATTTAAACCTATGACCTCTAAAATTATTGGGTTTCAACTTCACCCACTGAATTAGGCTTGATTGGATCCTAAAATGATTCAATCATCACTTTGCATCGATTAACTCAAAAAGATTTAGAATTTTTATTTCAAGTGAACTATTGGTTAATTTTCTAAGGGAATATTAACACATGTTATAGTCAAAATCCATTATAAGTGTAGGATTTGAGAGGGAACACTACAAAAAAACAGTGCTATAACAACGGACATTTGCCACGAAATTTGCATAAAACTAATATGCATTGGAGGGAAAGACTTTTGAGCAATTTTTGGATAAAAACAACCACCTAAAGAGTCAAATAACACTAAAAGAAATATTACTTTTAATAATATATAGTTAATTACTGTAATTAAAAGTAAAATAGTATTATAAATATTAATTAACTACAACAGTTAATCGTTCTGCAAACGATGCCTAACATTAGCCATAGCTAAAAACTATTGAAAATATTTTGACTTTAATTAAAATCATAAAAAATGTTAATAAATCATAGTCAAAACTTTTGTACCTATTTTATTTTACTGTTAGATAGTATTGATTTATATTGATTTTTAAGTTGTTGGCATTTACAATGAAGAAACTGATTCATGTTTTTGTAGCGAAAATAGCAAAAAAGAAAAAAAAAAGAAAAGAAAAGAAAGGTGGTAAACATTCATTTCCCCAAATTCTAAATGAGAAAAAAAAAAGTTTAAACAATATTTAATGTAATTTGGGGCTGGATATATCCCCAACCAAGGCCGCAAGTGAAATTACAACTGCTCTCTTAAAGTTTTGTAACTATCTTTTTTCTATTTGAAAATTTATAAATAGTCCCTAAAATAAGCAGTCATCTAACAAATACCTCCTGTAACAACTCATTATAGGGAGATATTTGTTAGACGATTGTTAATTTCAAGAGGTAAAATGTTATGTTGATATAGGCGTATTTGCTCCATTTTCTAAAATAGAGAGTAATCTGCTATTTTTTTTTTTAATAGAAATTTTTGCTCATTTCCATATCCTGATCTTGGGAATGGTAAGGATAGGGTTCTTGGAGAAAAAACTGGTAAAAGTTCTGGTTTTAGTTCTGGGAGCACATAAGTTGCACGAGCTAATTTCATCATCAGAGAGTTTACTTAGGACAAAAGATTTTAGTTAAAGGATTGATGCAATGAGTTGAAGTCAATAATATTAGGATAAGAAATTACAAAGCTCTAAATTATGAAACGTACAATACCATTAATGCCCCTGGCTAGATTCCTACGTCCGTCCAACACGAGACCTCCTTCCATCAGTTGCTATTAGGGTTTTGCCAGAAAAAATTAATTAATGAACTTCTAGTGAAGCAAAATTATATTTTTTTTTTCATGTAACTATAGGTTATTATCACTTTTTGATTTTGTAACTTACTCCATTTTCATATTTAGTCATTTTTTTTTCTTTCTGAATTTACTCCTGAACATATCACTTTCGATTCTTTTTTGATAAACTTAGTCATCTGCTAACAATTTAGGTCCCTCTCACACTAGCGTGGATGTTATTTTTGATTTTGTAACTATAGGTCGTTAGGACCAAATTCGTCAACAAATAAGTAAATCGTGTCCCTATCAATAAAGCTAGCTTAATTGGCGAAGTTGATGCCCCATGATTTTAAAGGCCATGGGTTCGAATCCCGTCAGGTGCATGGGATGTTATTTGTTATATAGCAGAAATTGATCTACTATGTAGTAGTAATTGTTGTCTACTGTAATAGTAGGTATTATTGAGAAGAATATGATTATTATTGTAGTTGTGTCCCTAGAAAATGCCCATGTTAGGGTTGGATTTTGAATTTTATATTCAAATATACTATGATCATGACAATATCTTTGCACGCTGCCAACAACAAGACGCATTGGAATCGACAAAGCTAAAGTCACGAAGTTTGAAAGTAATTAATTCATGAAATTAGGACAACAAAATATTAATTTACTCAATTTTCTTATAATCTTCATTTGAGTTGCTAGAAGCCATCAAATTAAGACAAAACTAGGGACACCATTCTTTTAATATTGGGGAATAATATCTCAAACTTTTTAATTTAATAATTCCTATAAAACTTTTATCTTCTTTATATAGAGCATAATTATCTTTTTATAATTTAGCTAAGATTATTAAAAAATAATATATATATATATATATATATATATATCTTATGAAATGCTTTTTAGTTTAATCACACATTACTAGGCTTATTAAAAATAAGCTTTTGAAAAATTTGAACATAATGACATCACAATGACTATAAATTAGTATTAGTAGTTACATGCAATTGATTAATATATAGGATAAAATAAAAATAGATAAAATAAATGAAGACTGCCATACATTTTTTTTTTTAAAAAAGAAGTTTATTATTATAAGATAATAACATTTTACTAAATAATTTAAAACAATTATATTTTGACCATTGCAAACTCCTTTCCTAAGAAGCTTTTTTATTAAATTTTGACAATTACAAACTCCGTTCCTAAAATTTTTATTTTCAAAGTATTTTATCTTCAGTTTCAACTCAATTTAATTTATTTATGGAACTGCGAACACCTTTGTATTAACTAAATAAAAAATAATATCGATCTCATCAAGTGATTGTAATCTAATGAGTTCTAAGATAATTTTATATTAATTTTGGTAAAAGAACACTTCATTTGGTGTTTATTTCTTCATAATTAATCATTATTGAAGTCAGCTTAGGCTCAATAGTTTGACATGAGATATTTGGGCTTATAATGCTTGCAAGCTTTAAGAACGGGAACCTACAGACAAATGTTAGCACTCAAGTCAGTAAATGAATGAATAAAAACATAAAAAAAAAAGAAGCAAGAAAATAAAGAAAAGTGTGATTTTTGTGTGTTTAGTGTCAGCAAAAAGGTACCAACTTCGAAGAAAGAGGATTTGCTATTTGTAAGCAGCCCCCCAACTCACGGGATCATTAGGCGCGATCCTCCAATATTCAAGAATCGCCTGAGAAGGAAAATCCTACTGGATGTAAGACTCTTTGATCTTCGTTCAGGCGTTTGCCCTCAGAATAAGGACATCCATTAAGTTGCTCTCTGTTGTAGCCTGATATTTGGAGCCTATCTGTACCAACAACTCTTCAGTGGATATGGCACAAATAATCCCATGTGGACCGCCACCTGACCTTCACAAGGGTGACCTCGATCCTATCTGGGCCCTTACTCGGGCTGGACCTCCTTGCTTTTCTAGGCTTTTTGGGTCCTTAGTGATGGTTTTTGGGCTTTGATTATTTTTTTTCTTTATGGATTATTTGGGCCTGTTTGAATCAAACTATTTTTATAGGTACCAATTATAAAATACTATTGAATAGCTAAATTCATTTCTTATCATTAATATTTTATTCTTCACTAAAATTAAATCAAATTAAACCATTCATTTACCTGAGGATAAAGAACATCAGTGTAAGAGAAAGTTCCCAATCATCATCGTGGCAGCAGCTCTGTTTAATAAATTCAGGGAGTTGGGCCCAATTTATTGAAAATTTAAGAATAGATAAGCCCTAAAGGTCTACTTGGATTACTTCCAAACACGACCTACAACCTAGTTGTGGTTCAGCACTGTTGAAGCTCACGCTCAACAGCCAGAGACCCAGAAGCAAAGGCAACTAGTTACGCCCGTTTGGGCCGTGTGATTAAGCGGGTCAAATTTGCATTTCAAGTGCAAACATAAACTTTGTGTTATCTGGTCTATTTTTTTAATACTTACTTTTGAAAGTAAATGTTATCGAAACCTTAATATGATAAAAGCTACGATTTATAAATCCATTAAAAAATTAACTTTTTATCTAATTACTCATTCTGTCTATTAGATACATTTTTTTTGTGTATTTGTTAATCTTGAAAAATGATGTTAGTTTTTGGATTTGAATTACATTATGTATTTATAAAATTATGAACCCAAACACGAGAGTTATTTTTCTTGGTGTTATTTATATGTGTACATACATAAAATCTAATTATTAACACACACACAAATATATATATATATATATATATATATATATATACATAAAATAATATGTGTCAGAATCAACTCGTTGATTCAATCAACAAATTTATTTTAAGAAAAGATGCATTTAGACAATATATATATATATATATATATATATATATATATATATATATATGATGCCCCTTCAAATATTTTTTCTCTGAATATCTAAAGCTAAGTATGTGAACCCCCACCGAGCAGCCCAACAGGTTAGGCCCTGCTGGCTCGAGAGCAAAGGTATAAAGCCCATAAAATTGTTTCTTTTTTCCTAACTTGGCAGGACCAAAAAGTAAGTCCAATATAGCAAGTCAAGTCATCATATAGCAGAGCGGCCACATCATATAGGTGGCCGACACGTTAAGACACATCATAATAAAAAATCTCCAGATATCTCCAAGAGACCCGACTAGAATTGACACATTATCAGCAAGTAACTACATCCTATATTTCGGGCAAATTGGACAATGCTTGGTCAAACGGTCATATGTCATCTAGATAAGTTCAAATCTCATACTATATTTTTTGTTACAAAGCTAACACACGCAACTATCTAATGGCACCGGATTTTCCTCAACTAACCCTTGGAGCTTGCTGTACGGATGCTTATAAGTTGAGGCATGATGCAACCGTTTTGGTAACACAAGCTATCACACTCAAACTCTCATTCTCTCTCATTTTTTAAGTTATTCTCATCGTACTTTTGGCACTCCACGTGATTTTCTTCACTTTCATAGTATTTTCGACCACCATTCTCACTTTTATTCATTTATTTTTTTAGTTAAAAAGTTACCAACTTAAGCATCAAATTGTTACCCTTTGTTTTGCAGGGTAGTCCTCTGATAATTTTAGAATTTTCGTGAAAGTCTTTTGACCCTTATGGTCTTGTTGAGATTCGGTACGCATCATTAGCATTTTTGTTAGATCACTTGAGCTTAGACGTGAGAAATGGCAAGTTCTAACAACTGATCCTTTGAAGGAAATACTTCCCTACCTGTTGCAGCAGGTTCCACCATTCTACTTCCAAAGCAAGTCGTAGGGGGGACTTAATGCTCCCAATCCACCTTCCGACCCAACGGCTATACCTACTGTCATCAACTGGCTGTTAGGTGAGCAGCTCCAACGCTTCATAATGGAGATTGTCAATGCAACTCCCCGAGGTTCCCAAGCCAGTTAAGCAAGACAACTTTACCATCAGGACAAGAGCAGAACACCTGATAAGCAAGTAATCAACAAGCAAGTCCCTATTGGTCTCCAGTAGACTCCTATATCCGTCGAGCCTACTAGCAACGATGTGGATTAGGGGTGTTCACATTTCAGTTTAACTGATCGAAATCGAACCGAAAATTCAGTTTTTTTTAAAAAAATAGTTTTTTTGGTCGGTCTTTTTTTTTTTGTTCTGTAATCGAACCGAATCGAAAAACTGATTTTTTTTATAATTATTTAATTATACATATTAGGGGTAATTGCACTTATAGTCCCACAGGATAAGGGGTGTCGCACTTTTGGTCCTCTGCTTTTCGAGGCCAACAGATTTAGTCCTCTAATTTTCGAAAATTTGCACATTTGGTCCCACTCATCTCCTTTTGCAAACTTTGTACAGTGCTCGGCCAGAATGGTATCAGAGCCAGGTTTATTGAAGAAAATATTGGTTAATATTATATTTAGATATTTTTCCACTAACGGATGAGACTCTTTCAAGAAAATGGAACCGAACAAAAGTTCGAGTTACAATGACAACAGGGAATATTTCCAGACTCTGGAAAGACGAAGAAAGAACTTTCTTTGGGAAATTCTGAAAAAATGTGACAACGGTCCTAAAAGGATTGACTGGAAACTTCTTTCGAAGGAAGAGGTTGGAGAAAAGCTGAGGGCTTCAGAAGTCCGTCAAAATGTACCAGGGAAGGTGGTGAGGCGATTGCATTCCACCGAAGTACATGGTACTATTCCAGCCAGAAGAAATGGAAAGGGTAAATTCTTGCATCAATTCATCTCTAAAAATTATGATTAGAGGAATTGCTTGGAAGGAGATCGAGGCCGATACCTCGAAAATCTCTCAAGATCTGAAGGAAATTCAGAAGACGGTTCAAGACTATGGACATAGGTTATCCAACATACCTATGAAAATAGATTCTTTGTTCCACAAGATGGACGAGATTCTTAAGATCCTTCCAGATCTACATAAGAATCTTACAGATCTGAAGACAGAAGTTGCAGATCTAAAAACAAACCAACGGGAGAACCCTGAAACGACCATATCCAGACAAGAGCGCATCATGGACGCCCTCGAAACAGTACCTCTTTTACATCAGAGAGGGAAGGCGAAAGAAATTCCCAAGCCAAAGACTCGGGATGAACAGATCCAAGAGATCCTTAACTCCATAAAATAATGGAGGTAACCAGAGCGGATCTATCAGATCTACAGGAATTGGCTAAATCATTTTCCCAACTTGGGATTGTGGAATTAGTCAATGTTCAAACCAATGAAGTCACTCCAGCACTACCACCGCCGGAGGGGAGCACATGTTCCAACGAGGCTCCACAAGATCACCCAATGAGGGAAAGTGTAGATTTCCACACAAACGCAACACCAACGTTTGTGGGAACCAGACTTCGAGAAAATCCAGGAAGAAATCCTAGAAGAGCACCTGAAAATACACCTTGGGCAAGAACAATGCTTCAGCCCTTGCATCCATATGGTGCTGTGCTAAACCTGGATGTTATCGACTTCCGAAACATAGAGAAGCTGATAGACGAGTGGGTAGCAGCCATAAAGATAGCAGCAACCACCTAAGAACTCGATAAAGAAAACTTCATAAAATTAGTGGAGTTGAGCTTAGAGGGTTCTGTGAAAATCGGATGGGATAATACCCCAGCTGATACTAAAGCCAGTATCCTTGCCAGAGATTCAAAGAGTGCAATAGCAGATCGGCTAGGGAGGCTTATCAAGATATATTTCATAGGAGATGGATACTTCGAAGGAAGTAGAGCAGAAAAGGCTAGAGAATATGCACAAGCTCTTTTTAGCCTTGAATTAAGAAGTATTTGTGTGATAGATGAATATATCTATTGGTTTCGCAAGTATTTCTTCCAGAGTGGAGTAGCAGTGGAAGTTGCAGCTCCCATGTTCTTTGCAAAGATCTGTAGTCCATGGAGGGAAATGTTGATCCAATCATACAAAGTACCTGAGGGACAGATGGATTCAGTAGCAAGGAGAATGTCTTTCCTCAAAGACAAATTGAAGGATTGGTGTTGTCAAGCATTCATCCAGAAAAACATGAAAAGGCTGAGAGGTACGATTAAACGAACTGTTGTGATAATAACGATTTTCCTACTATTATAGGAGAATCAGGTGAGCCAAGAAAAAGGAGGAAACAGAGTAATGACTCATACTCTAGGAATTCCAAAAGAACTCCTTTCAGGCGAAGATCATGGTGGTCCAAAACAAAAGCCCGATCATACAAATCTGGGCAAAGGAGCGGACCAACAAGGGCTTCATCCAAAGGATCTAGACGAACAGACACAAGATCCACAGGAAGAACCCCTACGAGAAGAACTTTCAGACGGGCCCATACCCGGGCTAATGAAAGTTTCAAAGACTGCAACTGCTGGACATGTGGAGCAAGAGGACATATAGCTCCAGACTGCCCGCAGAAACGTGGTGAGATAAGAAAATTCGAAGCCACAAACGACATCCTAGACGCAGTCTACTATGGCGAATTGGTACCAATATACCAATTTGAGGATCTTCCTTCGGACGAAAGCGTCTATGAAACTGATTCGGATGGGTCGTCAACCGAGTCAGAATAATTACAGTGAAGAAGATAGGCTTCAAACCTCTGAAAGCCTGTCAGGATTCTTTTCCAGAATGACGGTGTCAAACAAAACTATAAAAAGAATCATGCGTCAAGATTCCAACCTCAGTCCATATGATGGATTCAGAATTGGAGGGATTGGTAAAGTCCTCAACCAGATAGGACTAAACCAGAGAAAACATCACATAATCTACAAAGTAAGTTCAGGTGAGTTTGCTATTCCCATGGAATTTACTGGTAATGTGATGGAAATGCAGCTTATTCCTAAAGAAGAAATTCTTGAACAATTAAGTAGGCTTAGAGAAGAAATTGCTGTTACTATGAAATGGAACAGAACTATTGAAGTAGTAATAAAAGCAACTTTTAAGGAAGGAATTGATTCAGAAATACATTTATCAATAATGGATAGAAGAATCAATAACTTAAGAGAATGGAACAGATAATCTGTATGTAGGAAAATTGATGTTTGATATTCATCCTAGGATCGCATACAACCTAGTTGACCAAGATTTCAATAGAGTCTTAACCCTTCATCAGGATTTTAAAAGAAAAGATCTCATGAAAGAAGGTAATAGACCATATTCTATAACTTATAGAATTGCGTATGCCCTTTCCAACACACATCATTCTGATTTATTCCTTAGGAAAGAGTATATCGAAATTCCCAGAATTTTCAAGGAATTCGCTAAGGCAATGGCACCAGATCCAATTAAGATACCTAGAATAGGAGGTGTCGATATCGTTATTAAAGATCACCCAGTCTTAGATCGAACAATGAGTTCTAGGACTGAGTTTAGTAGCAGGATGTCCTTTTCGGAAGATAGGAATGGGCTACAAAGGAAAAGAGAAAGACTTGTCAAAAGTTTTGACTCCTCAAGAAATTAGGGTAGATAATGTAAAACTTAGATGCCCTGAGGGATGGAAAAAATACAAGTTATATTTGACATCACTAAGAATGAAAACTATTTTCCTTGTGATGATCATTTGCCGCAGCCTGTCGTTGGTAGATATGAAGGCATGTTAGAAATAGCAGGCCATGAAATTCTTGTTACGAAAAATATGACTTTGGGGATACGTTTCCTCGAAGATCACAAACCATGGGGAAGAAAAGGAAACAGTATGAAATTCAGTCTTGATGGAGTTACCATAAGGATTGAATGACAAGCCCATTTTCTATATACATATCTGTGGGTATGTTATATGATCAATATAAGACAGAATATTTTGCAGCCTATATTGACTCAGGATCAGGAATTTGCATAGCAAAACCTGGAGTTTTCCCTAAAGAAGCAAGGGAAACCTTACCTGTTATTGCAGGAAGGGATTTTCACAAAAAATCCTGATACTCAATACGGGAATTCGAGAAGCCAAAATCATGATTGGAGGAGCATTTGGAACGCCCTGGTTTAGGGTAAAAACACCTCCCATTTACTTTCATGATACAGGTGCTGATATCTTGCTGGTAATAATTTTATTCAAACATTTGCAAGATATATGCAGGATAATCAAAGAAATCTGTTAATATTTACTACTAACTGTGGTAGTGAGATACAGGTTTTGCGAAGAGAAAAGGCATTTAACAGGATAATGCCTATAAATTTTCGCAGCAAGCGTGGTGATGTTGATGCCCAAATTAACTCATCCAAAAATGCAGGATAAAAGGAAAATTCGGTAAAGTTCTTTTGTCTTTCAGGCAACAGGGACTCATCGATAGCGATAGCTTCTACGAGGAATCTAAGGAAGAAATTGAGAACCTCAAGGAAGCAATGCAGGAATTAAAGACAATGGACATAAGCGAGGAAAGCCAACTTCTCTCGAAAATGTCGGTGAATATAAAGCAGAAATAATCCCCC
>JACGWL010000117.1:0-17481 GCA_034509725.1 Sesamum angolense
CATCTTGCATAGAGTCAACTGGTTCTGTGTTCTGACCATTTCTTCATCATCTGAAGACTCTAGAATTTCTCTGAGCTGCTTTTTAAGCTCTTGCTTTCAAGCTTTTGACAATAATTCTTTAAGAATTTCAGCAATTTGTTTATGTGGTTTTTCTTGACAAGGTGGTTTTACCGGCTCGAGATTAATAATCCCTTTTGCTGAAAAGATTGAGTCTTTGAAGAACTCAAATTTATCCCACAATTTTATAAGAACTCTTTTTCCTAGATAAGGAATATTACTAAAATCTTCTCCAAGCTTTTGCAAAGATCTATGGATAATAATCACATCCCATCTAACAATCCAGGGAATCTGATATAAGGCTGTAAACATAAGCCCATGATTTTTCATAGTCTCATTGTTTTAACAAAATCTTCATAAATGTTTCTAATTTTGTGTGGTAAAATGATAGGATATAATCCCCAATTAGAAAACCAACAAATAAACCAGTTAGGAAAATTTATTTATTTTCTGTCTTTAAATTGAATGAACCAGCTATGTTTTCTCTGTCTATTTTCATAACAGAATGCAATATCCCAAGCTTTGATATAATCAAAGTAATTAAAATAAAACTTATTCTTATGAGGATTTCGAGATTCAGGTTGAATTTCTTTAACCCTGTATAAATCTCCTTCCCATTGTTCAGGTGTAATAACCCTATGGATAAAAGCTTTTGAAAAGGCCCATTCGCCTCCAGACCGGACTGTTGAGTCAAATTGAACAGAACCGGTACAAGTAAGAATTTTTTGATAATACAAGAAATCTTTAGGGAAAACAAATGGATCTATAAAGTTTTTTAGATAGAAGTTCATAACTTCTTCAGAAGAGAGATGTGCATATTTTTTCTCAATTGGAGATATCCAAATTGTCGAAATTGGTATGTATGGATAGACATATTCTTTACTTGATGCAGATTTTACTGCCATTTTATAGGCATCTTCGCGAAGCTTATTTTCTTCTGGGACAGCCTTTAAGGCTTCTTCTCTCAATATTTTTTCATCTTTTTCGAATGCAGATTTATAAGACTTAGGGTCATAACCCTTGCTGGTACCTGGTCTATCTATGTCTCTATTCATGATTTCCCTGTAGAATTCACGAGTTAGGAAATCAGGTAAAGAATTATTTGATCCTTTAATAAACTCAATATCGAAATCAAAAACAGATAAAATAGCTTGCCATCTGGAAAAGATTTGTTTTGAAGCGATGTTTTTAACATCTTTTTGTAAAATTTCCTTTGCAGATTTGCAATCAACTCGAAGTAAAAAAATTTATTCAATAAATCACTTTCAAATTTTTGTATGCATAATACTATAGATAATATTTCTTTTTTAACTGTAGAGTAGTTAACTCTAGGTCCTCTCCAGACACCCGAAGTAAATCTAACGAGTGATTCTTTATTATTAATTCTTTGTTTAAGAATTCTTCCATAGCCGATATCAGATGCATCTGTTTCAACAATTTTAAAAGCATCTGGATTGGAGATAGCAAGGCAAGGAATTTCTTTAATTCTAGCCTTTATTTTTCTAACAGCATTAGTATGCTCGGTAGTAATTGGGAGGATTTTTCTTTATCTCTCAAATAATGGTTTAGCATCATAAGCTAATTCTTTATAGAATTCAGCAATATAATTAAGACTTCCAAGAAATCTTTGTAACTGATTTTTATCTCTTATTTCATCAGGAAATTTTTTGGCAAATATTATTGCTCTTTCTATGGGAAAATAGTTCCTCTTAATAATATGTCCTAGAAATTTTATTTCTGTCTGAAAGAGTTTAATCTTTCTATCAGAAACTACCAATCCTGCTCTTTAACAACATCTATGAATATATTCAAATGTTTAAAATGTTGTTCTATGGATTTCTGAAAATATTAGCACATCGTCAATATAGACAATTATAAATGCTGTATAAGCATTAAATATATCATTCATTATTCTTTGAAATTCTGAAGGAGCATTTTTAAGCCCAAATGGCATGACATTCCATTCATAATGGCCAAATGGTACTGTAAAGTTGTTTTGTAACGATCTTCTTCTTTTATTTGAATTTGCCAGAATCCTGACTTCATATCAAATTTTGACATAATTTTGGCTGAATAAAGTCTATTTAATAGATCTTTTTTATTAGGGATTGGATATCTAATCCATCTTAAAACCTTATTTAAAGGTTTATAGTTAATAACTAACCTGGGAACTCCTCTTTCAAGTTCTGCAGCATTTTCAACATAAAATGCAGGACAACTCCACGGACTATAAGAAGGTCTTATTAACCTTTTGAGTAATAACTCTTCTATTTTTTACATATTTCTAAATGTCTAGGACCCATAGCAATAGGTCTTGCTTTAGTTGGGATTTGAGATTCTTTAAAATCTTTTCATATGGTAAAGTTACCACATGTTTTTTCCTTTCCCAAAAGGCATTAGGAATATCTGCACAAATAGTTTTCTCAATATGATTTTGTAAATCTTTTATCCTATTCTGCAAATAAGAAAGTTTTTCTTTTAATTTTTTGAAACAAATCTCCTGGGAAAGAGAGTTCAAAAATTTTTGTTTTCTAGAAATTGTTTTTTGAATAGTATCAATTTCATGATATTTTGGATTAGAGACAAAATGAAATGTTAATTCATGTCCTTTAACCACGCAAGTAATTCCTTTCTTTGAAATTGCTTTTATAGGATAAAGCATATGTAGAAAGGGATTTCCGAAGGATAACATCATGTGATAGATCTTTAACCATTATAAATGGCATTTCTAAACAGATTCCTTTGTTACAAACAGAAGTATTTTGTAATTTGTATTTAACAAATAATTTTCTTCCATCCGCAGCAGCATTAAGGATTTCAGTTGTTTTTGCAAAATACTTAGAAGGTACTATTCCTTCATTGATGCAATTTAAATCTGCACCTGAATCAATCATGGCAATGACAGAGAAATAGTATTCTTTATAGACAACTATTGTTACTTTGTATGCCATTTATGAGTTATAACTCTATCAATCATGTTGATAAAGGTTAAAGAGTTTAACTCTTCTTTTTGTAATATATCTTCTTTTTAACTCTCTTCTTCATCACTAGATGAATCTTTAGGAGCTTTTAGCTCAAGAGTAGTAACTCTAGCTCTCAATTCTTGTAATTCTTGTTTTAGAATTTTTATATCATGTCTTAATTCAGTAGTAGTAACTTCTACAGTTGTAGAAGTAGAAATATTAGAGTTTTTAACTCTATTCATAATATCTTTGAAATTATAAACTTCAGGCTTTTAAGTTTTAATCTTTTCTCGATTGTGGTCTCTATAAAAATACTTTTGCAACATTAATTTCTTTTTTGTGGATCTGAATTTTATCTATAAGATCTAAAAAGAATTCTCTTCTTGGTTAATACATACAATCCATTAGCTTGACATAAGCCTTATAATAATCACAGTTTCCTTCGCAACTATTAGATTCTTTTTTCAATTTCTTCTGATTCATTATCAGAATATTTTCATTTTCATTCTCTGTTGAATTATTAGAATCTTTCTTGTTCGTTTTCAGAATCAATTTCTGTTATAACAGATATCTTTAAATTCTCCTTTTCTGGATCAGAATCTTCTATAAGAAGTTTTTTTAAAGCTTTTTTAAGCTTTTCATCTACATCTAGACTCTGTATTTTTCTTTTTCATTTTGCACTTATTAGCATAATGACCTGGAGCATGACATTTCCAACATACTGGGAATGTTTTCTTTTTAGAGGAACCATCGTTAGAGGTACTACCTTTCGTTTTCTTTCTTATAATCTTTTTGATTTTCTTCTAATTTGTTTCTCTCTTCTTTCGGTAATATTTTCTACCAGAAGAACTATTTGATTTAGTAGGATTATTAATCCTTTTCTTACTGGTTAATTTTGGATTATCTATAAATCCTAATTGTTCACAAAAATCTCCAAGAATTCTTTTATCAAAAATTTTCTCTTTTTGTGTTAGTTTGTGTAGTTTAATCTCATTACACAAGCATATTCCTTCAGCTATAATTTCTGAAGCTAAATCACCATAAGTATAAAGGTGATAGGTATAATACCTTGATGTTTTTGTTTTATACGGGTTTTTACCCTTTCAGCAAAGAAATGAGGGAGTCCTAATAAGAACTTTTCTTTCCAAAACTCATGCTGGCTATCTTCTCTAGTAAATATTTTAGAAAAGAACATCTTTGTACCATTTAAAATGTGATAAACTATGACATTTTAAATTCATAAGTTGTTCTTGAGTTTTATCAAGCTGTAATGATGTACTACCAATAAAGTGTTTTGCTATGGTATATATGAGTGTATTAACGCAGTCAGTAATTTGGGTATTATTTTCTATTTTTACTGCATTTAATATATGCAATTTTGCTTCATCTGAGAGATGAAAATCCCACCAACCTTTTAGTTGGCCTGTAAATCCTTGTATAATAGCTTTAGCTATATCAGATCATTATTACCTTTAAGGCGACAAGCAGTAGCATACATAGTGATATAATGCAATTTTGTCTGAATTTGATATTCAGAATGACCATCTATATTCCACTCATGAATGGAAGTACCATCAAAAGATGCTCCTGCAAGATAATTTTCTTGCTCTTCTATTAGAAGATCTACTGGTGTTGGCCTATGATAATAGGGTTTTTTATTATTATTATTACCAAAATTAATTTTATTAATCTCATAAGGCCTATATAACTCTTTTTTAAACATTTCTTCTAAATGTTGAATTTGTCCTTCTTCCTTATCAGAATTTACTTCTTCTCTATCGGAAATTTTATCTGACTCTATAAGAGGGGCAATTTCTCGAATTTCAAGTTTCTGTAATCTTTTGGCAATTTCTCTTAACATTTCTTCAGATTCTGAAGATTTGTTAATGTTGATATTAATTTTTTTAGAAGATAATGGTTTGAATAAAACCTTTTCTGTTCGTAAATGGGTACTACTAGTACTAGAAGTTATTGCTACCCTTACAGGAAAGACAGTGATATAAAAGCAGTTGTTGAACAAACAATTTTACCAATCTGTCTTTACATACTATTGGAAAACAACTCACAACATAATAAATTTCATGATTCTTTATTAGGAGTTGTTGAATCCAGCTTATGTGATGGTCCAATCTATTTCTCATGCTTTACAAATTATACTGTTTCTTTAGCAGATCCTAATTTGAAATATGCTTTGTGTTTAGACATTAAATCTGAAGGCTTTGATATGTTGCCTAGAACACAAAACGTAATTCTTATTTTCAGGATATGTTATAAAGCTATGAACACGGTTGTCCCTGATATAAGAAAAATTTCTAATCAAGACCCTAAAACGACAACTATGTTTATTACCGACATAGCTAAAAGTAACACAGTTGTCCCTAAAACAATTTCGTGGGATCAAATTAAACTTCCAATCTCTCAAATAATGGTTTAGCATCACAAGTTAATTCTTCATAGAATTCAGCAATATAATTAAGACTTCCAAGAAATCTTTGTAACTGATTTTTATCTCTTATTTCATCAGGAAATTTTTTAGCAAATATTATTGCTCTTTTTAGGGAAAAAATAGTTCCCTCCTTAATAATATATCCTAGAAATTTTATTTCTGTCTGAAAGAGTTTAATTTTTCTAGCAGAAACTACCAATCCTGCTCTTTTCCATCCATAGTATTTTTAAGAATAACCTGTTCTGTTTCTATTCGTGATAACGGAATAGAGGAAGTAGAATTCCTTCGAGGAATTATTTCTTCTTTAGGTTCTGTAATAAGCCTAACAATTCATTCTTTTAAAAATTTAATTTCTACTGTCCCATCTTGATATTCTGTTATTTCCTCAAGTTTCTTATTCTCCTGTTTTACAGGTCTATTACCATCTTAAAGGATCCATTTATCTGGAAGTTCACTTGGGGCACCAGGAGCGAAGCGAGAGCGAGTAGAGCACACACGGAAGGAGAAATAAGTATTTTTATTGATTTAGAATATTTTTACAGAAAGGTTTACACTGGTAGATAGGAAAGATTATACTAATAGGAAGGATTACAGAAAGTATAAGATAAGGCTTTTCGATGTTTGAATTATCGATGCCCTTCAGCTGCTGCAAGCCCTCGTATTTATAGAGGGAAATCGTTATTCCACCGCCTTCAGTAGAGGACTCGAGAAGCACAAATAATTGCGCCTTTTACTATTCATAAATAGTACTTTGTCTGCCGTGACGTAAGCAATGACGTCAGATTTTACTGTTGGGGACGTAAGCAATGACGTTTGCTACAGGTACAGATCCTGTGCATCTTGCATAGTGTCGATTGGCTCTGTGTTCTGGCTCATATCTTCATCATCTGAAGACTCCAAAATTTCTTGGAGCTGTTTTTTTAGCTCTTGCTTTGAAGCTTTTGACAATAATTCTTTAAGAATTTCTGCAACCTGTTTTTGAGGTTTTTCTTGACAAGGCGATTTAACCGGCTCAAAATTTATAATTCCTTTAACAGAAAAGATTGAGTCTTTAAAAAACTCAAATTTATTCCACCATTTAATAAGAATTCTTCTTCCTAAATAAGGAATATTACTAAAATCCTCTCAAGCTTTTTCAAAGATCTGTGGATAATAACCACGTCCCATTTAACAATCCAGTGAATCTGATATAAGGCTGTAAATACAAGCCCATGATTTTTCATAGTCTCATTTGTTTTAACAAAAACTTCATAAATGTTTCAAATTTTGTGAGGTAAAATAATAGGATATAATCCCCAGTTAGAAAACCAGCAAACAAACCAATTAGGAAAATTTATTGCTTTCTGGTCTTTGAATTGAATAAACCAACTATGTTTTCGTTGTCTGTTCTCATAACAGAATGCAATGTCCCAAGCTTTGATATAATCAAAGTAATTGACATAAAATTTATTTTTATGAGGATTTCGAGATTCGGGCTGAATTTCTTTAACCCTATATAAATCTCCTTCCCATTATTCAGGTGTAATAACCCTGTGAATAAAGGCTTTTGAGAAGGCCATTCGCCTCCAGATCGGGTTGTCGAGTCAAACTGGACAGAACCGGTATAAGTAAGAATTTCTTGATAATACAAGAAATCTTTTGAAAAACTAAATGGATCTGTAAAGTTTGTTTTCTTTTTAGAGGAACCATCGTTGGAGGTACTACCTTTCGTTCTTCTTTTCTTATAATCTTTTTGATTTTCTTCTAATTTGTTTCTCTTCTTTCGGTAATATTTTCTACCAGAAGAACTATTTGATTTAGTAGGATTATTAATCCTTTTCTTACTGATTAATTTTGGATTATTTGTAAATCCTAATTGTTCACAAAAATCTCCAAGAATTCTTTTACCAAAAATTTTTTCTCTTTTTGTATTTGTTTGTGTAGTTTAATCTCATTACACAAGCATATTCCTTCAGCTATAATTTCTGAAGCTAAATCACCATAAGTATAAAGGTGATAGGGTATAATACCTTGATGTTTTTGTTTTATATGGGTTTTTACCCTTTCAGCAAAGAAATGAGGGAGTCCTAATAAGAATTTTTCTTTCCAAAACTCATGCTGGTTATCTTCTCTAGTAAATATTTTAGAAAAGAACACATCTTTACCATTTAAAATGTGATAAACTATGACATTTTAAATTCATAAGTTGTTCTTGAGTTTTATCAAGCTGTAATGATGTACTACCAATAAAGTTTTGCTATGATATATATGAGTGTATTAACGCAGTCAGTAATTTGGGTATTATTTTCTATTTTTACTGCATTTAATATATGCAATTTTGCTTCATCTGAGAGATGAAAATTCCACCAACCTTTTAGTTGGCCTGTAAATCCTTGTATGATAACTTTAGCTATATCAGGATCATTATTACCTTTAAGGCGACAAGCAGTAGCATACATAGTGATATAATGCAATTTTGTCTAAATTTGATATTCAGAATGACCATCTATATTCCACTCATGAATGGAAGTACCATCAAAAGATGTTCCTGCAAGATAATTTTCTTGCTCTTCTATTAGAAGATCTACTGGTGTTGGACTATGATAATAGGGTTTTTATTTATTATTATTATTACCAAAATTAATTTTATTAATCTCATAAGGCCTATACAACTCTTTTTTAAACATTTCTTCTAAATGTTGAATTTGTCCTTCTTCCTTATCAGAATTTTCTTCTTCTCTATCAGAAATTTTATCTGACTCTATAAGAGGGGCAATTTCTCGAATTTCAAGTTTCTGTAATCTTTTGGCAATTTCTCTTAACATTTCTTCAGATTCTGAAGATTTGTTAATGTTGATATTAATTTTTTTAGAAGATAATGGTTTGAATAAAACCTTTTCTGTTCGTAAATGGGTACTACTAGTACTAGGCATCTCAATTATATCTTTATCAAAATGTTTATTAACACTTTGTTCTACTCTAGTGAGTTGTTTTCCATTAGTATGTAAAGACAGATTGGTAAAATTGTTTTGTTCAACAACTGCTTTTATATCACTGTCTTTCCTGTAAGGGGTAGCAATAACTTCTTCTTTATCAATTTTTATGGATAAATTAACTTCGGGTGGATGTATGCTTTTAATAAGCTTACCCTTTGTAGTAATAAAATTTTGATAAGCAGAGTTAATAGTAGCTATAACATTTTCATCGAAAAATTTTGGAAATTTTTCTCTTTTAAAGAGTTCAATCATTTTAAAGAAATCAATTTCCTCTTTCATTTTATTAATAAATTTCTTATAGGTTTTAAACCATTTTTGTTGCTTTTATTTTTAGATTTTAGAGAAAACCATTTTCTTTTTATCTCATTGTCTGGAGAATAAAATAATTCTCTTTATTTCCCTTCAAACGGGAATGCTAGATCATTATCTAAAGTAATAGTATTTATACCAAAAACACTTCTATCATCTTCATACCCCATATCAGAAGGTGTCGGTGATCTTATCTTAGATGTAGAAAGTTTATCAGTTTTATATTCAGGTTGACTAACACCATCAATAGTATTTTTAAGAATAACCTGTTCTGTTTCTATTCGTGATAACGGAATAGAGGAAGTAGAATTCCTTTGAGGAATTATTTCTTCTTTAGGTTCTGTAATAAGCCTAACAATTCGTTCTTTTGAAAATTTAATTTCTACTGTCCCATCTTGATATTCTGTTATTTCCTCAAGTTTCTTATTCTCCTGTTTTACAGGTCTATTACCATCTTCAAGGATCCATTTATCTGGAAGTTTAATTTGATCCCACGAAATTGTTTTAGGGACAACTGTGTTACTTTTAGCTATGTCGGTAATAAACATAGTTGTCGTTTTAGGGTCTTGATTATAAATTTTCTTATATCAGGGACAACCGTGTTCATAGCTTTATAACATATCCTAAAAATAAGGATTACGTTTTGTGTTCCAGGCAACATATCAAAGCCTTCAGATTTAATGTCTAAACACAAAGCATGTTTCAAATTAGGATCTACTAAAGAAACAGTATAATTTGGAAAGCATGAGAAATAGATTGGACCATCACATAAGCTGGATTCAACAACTCCTAATAAAGAATCATGAAATTTATTATGTCTTTTATCACGTACGGCAATTAATGCGGCTGTATTTAATCCTAACCTAGTTGCAGGTTTTAATGCAATCTGAACCATGCCTATATGCAAGTATTTATAATTTTCTTTATGCAAAGCTATAAGCTTTTTGGAAAATAAATGAAAAGAACTATATCCTTCAGATAAAGGAATTGATTGTTCCACAGTTTTAATAACATAGCCAGTTTTTCGAATGAAACTGCCTGAGCTTTTGTAGATTTTTCTAGTTGGATAAACCGGCATTTTCCAGTTATTTAATTTATTATCAATATTATCCGTTATAATAATTTCTTTATTTCTATTATTACCTTGATTGTCAAGATTATCCTGCGATCTGAAAGATAAAATTCTACTCAACCTATCCATTAAGTCTTCCTTATCACTGTTAACGATTTACGACAAATATCCCTAAACAGCCTTCCTCGGCAACAACGGGATAACAACAGGCAACGCGACTTCGGGCACAAAGCCGTGGTTTCAAAGGAAAACTTTTCTGAACAAGTTTTATAGAATAATTATCTCTTAAACCAGCAGTACAAGCAAGACTATCAAACAAAAACTTTCAAGCTAATAATACAGATACTTGTTTTTCGTACCTTTTTAATATTGCATGTCTAATATCTAATTCTCGTATATAAAGTTCTAACCAACCTTCAGTCCAGCCTTCATTACGAAGGTGGGCTATACGCTCTTCGAGATTTCTAATTTCAGTTTGACAACAGTCAATTTTTCTTAAGTGCTTCAAGATAAGGGAAATCTTTGCCAATTATGTAATAATCTCTATTAAGGTACCAGATTTCTCCTCTATAACGAGGCATTTACATACCGAGTGCAGAGACCGGGGACAGGAACTTCGTCCGGTCTTGAGTTCTTCACTCACCACCATAAGAGCACCACACTACTCAATAGAGCAACGTGGCTCTGATACCACTTGGGCCACCAGGAGCGAAGCGAGAGCGAGTAGAGCACACACGGAAGCAGAAATAAGTATTTTTATTGATTTAGAATATTTTACAGAAAGGTTTACACTAGTAGATAGGAAAGATTATACTAATAGGAAGGATTACAGAAAGTATAAGATAAGGCTTTTCGATGTTTGAATTATCGATGCCTTCAGCTGCTGCAAGCCCTCGTATTTATAGAGGGAAATCGTTATTCCACCGCCTTCAGTAGAGGACTCGAGAAGCACCAATAATTGCGCCTTTTACTATTCATAAATAGTACTTTGTCTGCCGTGACGTAAGCAATGACGTCAGATTTCACTGTTGGGGACGTAAGCGATGACGTTTGCTACAGGTACGGATCCTATGCATCTTGCATAGTATCGATTGGCTCTGTGTTTTGGCTCATATCTTCATCATCTGAAGACTCTAAAATTTCTTGGAGCTGTTTTTTAAGCTCTTGCTTTGAAGCTTTTGACAATAATTCTTTAAGAATTTCTGCAATCTGTTTTTGAGGTTTTTCTTGACAAGGCGATTTAACCGGCTCAAGATTTATAATTCCTTTAACAGAAAAGATTGAGTCTTTAAAAGACTCAAATTTATCCCACCCATTTAATAAGAATTCTTCTTCCTAGATAAGGAATATTACTAAAATCCTCTTCAAGCTTTTTCAAAGATCTGTGAATAATAACCACGTCCCATTTAACAATCCAGGGAATCTGATATAAGGCTGTAAATACAAGCCCATGATTTTTCATAGTCTCATTTGTTTTAACAAAATCTTCATAAATGTTTCGAATTTGTGAGATAAAATAATAGGATATAATCCCCAGTTAGAAAACCAGCAAACAAACCAATTAGGAAAATTTATAGCTTTATGGTCTTTGAATTGAATAAACCAACTATGTTTTCGTTGTCTATTCTCATAACAGAATGCGATGTCCCAAGCTTTGATATAATCAAAGTAGTTGAAATAAAATATATTTTTGAGGATTTCGAGATTCGGGCTGAATTTCTTTAACCCTATATAAATCTCCTTCCCATTGTTCAGGTGTAATAACCCTGTGAATAAAGGCTTTTGAGAAGGCCCATTCGCCTCCAGATCGGGTTGTCGAGTCAAACTGGACAAAACCGGTATAAGTAAGAATTTCTTGATAATACAAGAAATCTTTTGGAAAAATAAATGGATCTGTAAAGTTTTTTAAGTAGAAGTTCATAACTTCTTCAGAAGAGAGATGCGAATATTTTCTTTCAATTGGAGATATCCATATTTTTGAAATTGGTATGTATGGATAAACATACTCTTTATTTGATGCAGATTTTACTGCCATCTTATAGGCGTCTGCCCGAAGCTTATTTTCTTCTGGGACAGCCTTTTAAGGCTTCTTCTCTCAATAATTTTTCATCTTTTTCGAATGCTGATTTATAGGACTTAGAGTCATAACCCTTAGTGGAACCTGGTCTATCTTTATCTTTATTCAAATCAGGCAAAGAATTCTCTGATCCTTTTATAAACTCAATATCAAAATAAAAAATAGATAAAATAGCTTGCCATCTAGCAAAAATCTGTTTTGAAGCTATGTTTTTAACACCTTTCTGTAAAATATTCTAAATCAATAAAAATACTTATTTCTGCTTCCGTGTATGCTCTACTCGCTCTCGTCTCTGCACTCGTATGTAAATGCTCGTTATAGAGGAGAAATCTGGTACCTTAATAGAGTAGTGTGGTGCTCTTGTGGTGGTGAGTGAAGAACCCAAGACCGGATGAAGTTCCTGTCCCCGATCTCTGCACTCGGTATGTAAATCTTTGCATACCAGATTTCTCCTCTATAACGAGGCATTTACATACCGAGTGCAGAGACGAGAGCGAGTAGAGCACACACGGAAGCAGAAATAAGTATTTTTATTGATTTAGAATATTTTACAGAAAAAGGTGTTAAAAACATAGCTTCAAAACAGATTTTTGCTAGATGGCAAGCTATTTTATCTGTTTTTAATTTTGATATTGAGTTTATAAAAGGATCAGAGAATTATTTGCCTGATTTGAATAAAGATAAAGATAGACCAGGTTCCAGTAAGGGTTATGACTCTAAGTCCTATAAATCAGCATTCGAAAAAGATGAAAAATTATTGAGAGAAGAAGCCTTAAAGGCTGTCCCAGAAGAAAATAAGCTTCGGGCAGACGCCTATAAGATGACAGTAAAATCTGCATCAAGTAAAGAGTATGTTTATCCATACATACCAATTTCAACAATATGGATATCTCCAATTGAAAGAAAATATTCGCATCTCTCTTCTGAAGAAGTTATGATCTTCTACTTAAAAAACTTTACAGATCCATTTATTTTTCCAAAAGATTTCTTGTATTATCAAGAAATTCTTACTTATACCGGTTCTGTCCAGTTTGACTCGACAACCCGATCTGGAGGCAAATGGGCCTTCTCAAAAGCCTTTATTCACAGGGTTATTACACCTGAACAATGGGAATGAGATTTATATAGGGTTAATGAAATTCAGCCCGAATCTCGAAATCCTCATAAAAATAAATTTTATTTCAACTACTTTGATTATATCAAAGCGTGGGACATCGCATTCTGTTATGAGAACAGACAACGAAAACATAGTTGGTTTATTCAATTCAAAGACCAGAAAGCAATAAATTTTCCTAATTGGTTTGTTTGCTGGTTTTCTAACTGGGGATTATATCCTATTATTTTACCTCATAAAATTCGAAACATTTATGAAGATTTTGTTAAAACAAATGAGACTATGAAAAATCATGGGCTTGTATTTACAGCCTTATATCAGATTCCCTGGATTGTTAAATGGGACGTGGTTATTATTCACAGATCTTTGAAAAAGCTTGGAGATGATTTTAGTAATATTCCTTATTTAGGAAGAAGAATTATTATTAAATGGGGGATAAATTTGAGTTTTTAAAAGACTCAATCTTTTCTGTTAAAGGAATTATAAATCTTGAGCCGGTTAAATCGCCTTGTTAAGAAAAACCTCAAAAACAGGTTGCAGAAATTCTTAAAGAATTATTGTCAAAAGCTTCAAAACAAGAGCTTAAGAAACAACTCCAAGAAATTTTAGAGTCTTCAGATGATGAAGATATGAGCCATAACACAGAGCCAATCGACACTATGCAAGATGCATAGGATCCGTACCTGTAGCAAACGTCATCGCTTACGTCCCCAACAGTAAAATTTGACGTCATTGCTTACGTCACGGCAGACAAAGTACTATTTATGAATAGTAAAAGGCGCAATTATTGGTGTTTCTCGAGTCCTCTACTGGGCGTTGGAATAACGATTTCCTCTATAAATACGAGGGCTTGCAGCAGCTGAAGGGCATCGATAATTCAAACATCGAAAAGCCTTATCTTATACTTTCTGTAATCCTTCCTATTAGTATAATCTTTCCTATCTACCAGTGTAAACCTTTCTGTAAAATATTCTAAATCAATAAAAATACTTATTTCTGCTTCCGTGTGTGCTCTACTCGCTCTCGCTTCGCTCCTGGTGCCCCAAGTGGTATCAGAGTCACGTTGCTCTATTGAGTAGTGTGGTACTCTTGTGGTGGTGAGTGAAGAACCCAAGACCGGACGAAGTTCCTGTCCCCGGTCTCTGCACTCGGTATGTAAATGCCTCGTTATAGAGGAGAAATCTGGTACCTTAATAGAGATTATTACATAATTGGCAAAGATTTCCCTTATCTTAAAGCACTTAAGATAAAAATTGACTGTTGTCAAACTGAAATTAGAAATCTCGAAGAGCGTATAGCCCACCTTCGTAAAGAAGGCTGGACTGAAGGTTGGTTAGAACTTTATATACGAGAATTAGATATTAGACGTGCAATATTAAAAAGGTACGAAAAACAAGTATCTGTATTATTAGCTTGAAAGTTTTGTAGCTTGATAGTCTTGCTTGATAGTCTTGCTTGTACTGCTGGTTTAAGAGATAATTATTCTATAAAACTTGTTCAGAAAAGTTTTCCTTTGAAACCACGACTTTGTCCCCGAAGTCGCGTTGCCTGTTGTTATCCCGTTGTTGCCGAGGAAGGCTGTTTAGGGATTTTTGGCGTAAATCGTTGACAGTGATAAGGAAGACTTAATGGATAGGTTGAGTAGAATTTTATCTTTCATATCGCAGGATAATCTGACAATCAAGGTAATAATAGAAATAAAGAAATTGTTATAACGGATAATATTGATAATAAATTAAATAACTGGAAAATACCAGTTTATCCAACTAGAAAAATCTACAAAAGCTCAGGCAGTTTCATTTGAAAAACTGGCTATGTTATTAAAACTGTGGAACAATCAATTCCTTTATCTGAAGGATATAGTTCTTTTCATTTATTTTCCGAAAAGCTTATAGCTTTGCATAAAGAAAATTATAAATACTTGCATATAGGCATGGTTCAGATTGCATTAAAACCTGCAACTAGGTTAGGATTAAATACATCCGCATTAATTGCCGTACGTGATAAAAGACATAATAAATTTCATGATTCTTTATTAGGAGTTGTTGAATCTAGCTTATGTGATGATGGTCCAATCTATTTCTCATGCTTTCCAAATTATACTGTTTCTTTAGCAGATCCTAATTTGAAACATGCTTTGTGTTTAGACATTAAATCTGAAGGCTTTGATATGTTGCCTGGAACACAAAACGTAATTCTTATTTTTAGGATATGTTATAAAGCTATGAACACGGTTGTCCCTGATATAAGAAAAATTTCTAATCAAGACCCTATAACGACAACTATGTTTATTACCGACATAGCTAAAAGTAATACAGTTGTCCCTAAAAACAATTTCGTGGATCAAATTAAACTTCCAGATAAATGGATCCTTGAAGATGGTAATAGACTGTAAAACAGGAGAATAGAAACTTGAGGAAAAACAGAATATCAAGATGGACAGTAGAAATTAAATTTTCAAAAGAACGAATTGTTAGGATTATTACAGAACCTAAAGAAGAAATAATTCCTCAAAGGAATTCTACTTCCTCTATTCCGTTATCACGAATAGAAACAGAACAGGTTATTCTTAAAAATACTATTGATGGTGTTAGTCAACCAGAATATAAAACTGATAAACCTTCTACATCTAAGATAAGATCACCGACACCTACTGATATGGGGTATGAAGATGATAGAAGTGTTTTTGGTATAAATACTATTACTTTAGATAATGATCTAGCATTCCCGTTTGAAGGGAAAATAAGAGAATTATTTTATTCTCCAGACAATGAGATAAAAAAGAAAATGGTTTTCTCTAAAATCTAAATAAAAGCACCAAAAATGGTTTAAAACCTATAAGAAATTTATTAATAAAATGAAAGAGGAAATTGATTTCTTTAAAATGATTGAACTCTTTAAACAGAAAAATTTCCAAAATTTTCCGATGAAAATGTTATAGCTACTATTAATTGAGATGCCTAGTACTAGTAGTACCCATTTACGAACATAAAAGGTTTTATTCAAACCATTATCTTCTGAAAAAATTAATATCAACATTAACAAATCTTCAGAATCTGAAGAAATATTAAGAGAAATTGCCAAAAGATTACAGAAACTTGAAATTCGAGAAATTGCCCCTCTTATAGAGTCAGATAAAATTTCTGATAGAGAAGAAGAAAAGGAAGAAGGATAAATTCAACATTTAGAAGAAATGTTTAAAAAAGAGTTATATAGGCCTTATGAGATTAAAAAAATTAATTTTGGTAATAATAATAATAAAAAACCCTATTATCATAGGCCAACACCAGTAGATCTTCTAATAGAAGAGCAAAAAAATTATCTTGCAGAGCATCTTTTGATGGTAATTCCATTCATGAGTGGAATATAGATGGTCATTCTGAATATCAAATTCAGACAAAATTGCATTATATCACTATGTATGCTACTGCTTGTCACCTTAAAGGTAATAACGATCTTGATATTGCTAAAGCTATAATACAAGGATTTACACGCCAACTAAAAGGTTGGTGGGATTTTCATCTCTCAGATGAAGCAAAATTGCATATATTAAATGCAGTAAAAATAGAAAATAATACCCAAATTGCTGACTGCGTTAATACACTCATATATACCATAGCAAAACACTTTATTGGTAGTACATCATTACAGCTTGATAAAACTCAAGAACAACTTATGAATTTAAAATGTCATAGTTTATCACATTTTAAATGGTATAAAGATGTGTTCTTTTCTAAAATATTTACTAGAGAAGATAGCCAGCATGAGTTTTGGAAAGAAAAGTTCTTATTAGGACTCCCTCATTTCTTTGCTGAAAGGGTAAAAACCCGTATAAAACAAAAACATCAAGGTATTATACCCTATCACCTTATATACTTATGGTGATTTAGCTTCAAAAATTATAGCTGAAGGAATATGCTTGTGTAATGAGATTAAACTACACAAACAAATACAAAAAGAGAAAATTTTTGGTAAAAGAATTCTTGAAGATTTTTGTGAACAATTAGGATTTATAAATAATCCAAATTAACCAGAAAAGAGAAAATAATAATCCTACTAAATCAAATAGTTCTTCTAGTAGAAAATATTACCGAAAGAAGAGAAACAAATTAGAAGAAAATCAAAAAGATTATAAGAAAAAGAAGAACGAAAGGTAGTACCTCTAACGATGGTTCCTCTAAAAAGAAAACATTCCCAGTATGTTGGAAATTGCCATGCTCAGGTCATTATGCTAATAATGCAAAATAAAAAAAAAATAGTCTAGATGTAGATGAAAAGCTTAAAAAAGCTTTAAAAAAAACTTCTTAGAAGATTCTGATCCAGAAAAGGAGAATTTAAAGATATCTGTTATAACATAAATTGATCTCTGTAAAACGAACAAGAAGATTCTATTAAGTTCAACAGATAATGAATGAATAATTGCTGATACATGAATCAGAAGGAACGTTTGAACGTATAAATGTGTAAT